>LZPO01116378.1:288213-308183 GCA_001675575.1 Neotoma lepida | reverse complement strand
TGTTTTGAAATTTTTAGAAAATGGTAAAAAAAGAAAGGAAAAGCTTTGGTATGTCTCAGAGTGCTTGCCTAGCAAGCATGAAATCTTAGGTTCAATTCCTTTACACAGGAAAGAAAGAATGAGGGAAGAAAAACAAGAGAAATCTGAGTAGATAGAGGGACAGNAAAGGAATACTTGATGGAGAATATGGAACACCAGGAAGAGTGTTCTATTGGGATCTCAGAGGGAAGGGTACCCTGAAGTAGGCGCCACTGAGGCAATAATGATAGATAGGACTACTCACCCAAGTCCAAATGTAGGCCAAGAATCCAGCGGAAGGGCTTGGGCACCACAATGGTTGTATTGCCAAAGTTAGTGAAGTAGACCATAAGGAGAGGTAGTGAGGCAGCTGTGGGTAGCAGCAGCTTATGGCGCCAGCGCAGATTGAGTACATCATCAGCGAAGCCCAGGAAGATCATGCAGCAGATGGCAAGGAGGGCACCTATCAGGGCTACAAACTGGGGAAGGCTCGGGCAAGTCATGATTCAAGCCTACTATTCCGCCTTTCAAGAATTCCTGCTTCCTGTCTTTTCTTTTGGAGCTGAGAATTGAACCCGGGGCTTTGGGCATACTAGAGAGGCTCTATCACTGAGCTATATCACCAGTCCAAGAATTCCTGTCTCTACAGTTGGGTCCACAAGCACCCTCCGCCCAAATTCAAATAACCCCAACTCAAGTTAAGTACCCGGCCTCAGCCAACGGTCCCCACTAATGCACTTACTTCATGGTGGGGGAATGCCTTACACTGCTGCTCCACAAAGCAGTTCAGGAAGGGGAAAGGGATGAAGCAGAAGAGGATGATAAGGAAAACAGCACCGCTGATCACTCCCTGGGACTCTGGGCTGGCGGCCCAGCAGCAACNGGTGGAGGAGGAAGAGGAAAGGGGCGTGGTCACTCACTATTGTAGGGGTTACAGAAACCCAAAGTGGCTTTCTCCCCAGGATTTTGTTTTGCTGTTTGTTGGGGAGTAGGGAAGGTGTGNACAGGGAAGAGGATACCACTGGTAGAAGTCCTGACACCCAAAGGTCCCGTTCTGTCCTTCCCAGGATTGACAATTCTATCACCCCACCCCCACCCCCAGAGTTCTGGTTTGCCTAGGTTAGCTCTCTCCGGCCGGCGCAAAGCCAAGCACCTCAGTCCTCGCCCCTGTCCTGCACAACCTGACCCCCTAACCCAGGACACTCGTGTGCCGTTACTCACATCTGCTGCCGGCTGAGCTTGTTGAGGTCCTGGCCACAGAGGCGCGCGGCGATAAAGTGGCTACGAAAGGCAGGGATGAGGGTGACAGTAGCCACAAATCCCAGCAACGAGCCGATCAAATTCACCAGCAGCGGCAGCGGCAACTCCGGGAAGGCCCACATAGTGACCCGCCAGGGGCCGCCGCTCCGCCGCCTACTCAGCTAATTGGCAAACCCGGCACAATCCCAGAGGCCTAGGCAGCCCGCAGTGCCGCTCCCGACACGCAGAGTATTCCCGCGCCAGCAGGAACAAAACCCAACTATGACCTGACCCTCCCTCCTGACCTGCAAGAGGCTCTATGAAGCAACCTCGGCTCTGCCTCGCTGCACCTACCCATTGTTTCCGCCCGGATCTTAATTGCAAAAGAACTATCGTTGCTGAAGACCGAGGCACCATTTTTAAAACGGGCACTAGAGCCGGACGAGTGGNGTTACTTTAAACTAAACTTTTGTTCGAGAGGAGCGGCATCGTTAGAGTTTTGGAAACTCAACTAAAGAAAAGATAAGTGGATACTCTCGGAACATCATATTGTACAGCTCAAAGCGGAAATACACTTTGCCCAGTTCCAACATGAACGCTTCCTTGACCACGTGGCTGACACAGCTTGTTCTGTGGCTCCACGTCGTCCCCCTTTCANGTCCGGCTTAAAGGGCTAGCAGCCTGAGCTTACCCTGGGATGCCCCGGGGTTGAAAATATGGCTACTTGAAAGCCTTTGGTCAGGAAGGAAGAAGAGTGTGGAACCACGCCTGCTCTTAGCAGGAAAATTGTTGCCAACACTGTAGGAAGCCAAGGTAAACACTTGCTTCCAGGAACGCAGCCACAATTTGAAGGGATTTTGTAAATTCGAAAGCTCAGACTCACACTCGAAAAGCCCCTCCCATTCGTATTCTTGTTCANGATCCAGGTACTTTTCCCTCAACAACCCACCCACCTTCTGCCTCCACGATAGCAGTTTGTTGCTGGGCAACCCACGGCCGCATTTCGCCACTGAGGGAGCTGTTGGTGCGTTCGGGTACTGGATTTAAGCAAGGACTTTAACTTGGTGTTGGATCACAGCTCTGTGCCAAGCTCTGAACACACGGAGAGAAACAGGCTAATGAGGAAGCAGAGCTTAATCATATCGTGAGCCTGTGGGTCTCCAGTCAGGTTTCTTCCTCCGAGTCACTTGCCTTTTGACACCTGTTCTTCTGCAAGTAGCAGTTCACTGAAACATTGATCTCTTAGGTGGCAAATGTTTTCCATTCCTCAGAGAGGAATCCACCACAGAGAGTTAGGGAGTTGACAATAGCATGGTATTTTGTCTATCCCATTTAAATATAGCATGCTCCTAGAGTTAGGGTGAGGGTGACATTTTTAAAGTAAAAGATAATCTTTCCTTTTCCTCCAAACCAGGTATGAAATGCTTCTTCTACTTGAAAATGGCTCTTACTAACCCTAAAGCCCCATCTCTCTCTCTCTCTCTCTCTCTCTCTCTCTCTCTCTCTCTCTCTCTCTCACACACACACACACACACACACACACACACACATTTACTCAATAGTATACTAAGTTTTGTTTTTCTATGCGTGTACACATTCAAGCAAACACCAGGGAGGCAAATGTTTCCCTTTCCACTGGTGTCCCCTGAGGGTTAGGAAGCAAAGATATCTATGTACAAGGCATCATCGAGCATGATGAGTGAATCTAGAAAAGATAAAGAGAGCGATAGGAGTACACGGAAGTGAGAGGCCCCGGGGGGGGGGGTATTATCTTATATTTCTGTAGTGAGAGGGTAAGGGTCTTCCAAACAGGGATGTGAGATACACAGAGCAGGTGGGAAGGCGGAGCTTGCAGGATCCCCAGAGGAGGAAGTATTCATCTATCTTGTTGATCAGGAGTAGGCTGAGACTCCCTGGGGGTGTGAGGGACAGACAGTCTGTTATCTTTTTTTAAATTATTTTTATTTGGAGGTTTATCCTAATAAATCTTTTCCAACCTGGCTCAAGCTGTAAAATCTCTTTGTTTCTTTCTTCTCCAGAAGTCACTATCTTACCCAGCACCCACTTAGGAGGGTGAGAGGACTTGTTTGAAGACAAGGCAATAGGTATTTATCAGCTACATGGACTTGGATGCTTGTCATATAATCTGAATAATTTGCTCCCATGATGGTTGTGCTCCCTTGATTGACAGAGAAAGAAACAAATAGATGGCTCACTTGAATTTTCGTGTCTCTCCTGGTAATAGTTTAAACATGCGCCGGAATCCTGAGGAGTCCATCATCAGTCATCACGGGGACTCACAGATCTGCTGACTTGTGGTTGTCCCTGTGCTGAGCAGACAGCACACACCTCCTTAGCAGCCNCGTGCTTCCCAGTAAGCAAGGCCAACCTACTCTTAGATCAATTGCCTGACAAAGCCGAGCTCAGAAATGTTTCACTCTGCAAAGTCTGGGGCTCTGAAACTAGCAAATTCAGAAACTAGCTCTGAAACTGCCAGTGGCCCTCTCCTTTCTTCCTACCTTTCTCTTCTCATTCTAGCTAGCAAAACTTGTCAACTGGAAGTAAAACCGAACATCTCCCATTTCATCAGGCTGACATGGATTTGGAAAAGTGGAAATAATATAGAAATTCTTAGTGTCCACTTGGCTGGTCTGGAACTCACTATGTAGAGCAGCTTGACGTTGAACTTGTAGNAATCCTCCTGCCTCTCCCTCCTGAATGCTGGTATTATACATACCATCACATCCAGCCTAGAGTTCTGGGTTGTTGTTTTTTTTAAGATTTAGATTTATATTTATTTATTATGTATATAAGTGCTTTATCTGCATGTATACCTTTATGCCAGAAGAGGGCATCAGATTCCACTATAGATGGTTGGGAGCCACTATGTGGTTGCTGGGAATTGAACTCAGGACCTCTGAAGAGCTGTCAGTGCTCTTAACCGCTGAGTCATCTTCTCCAGCTCCCGAGTTCTGGTTCTTAAACTTGACTGACAATAGGAATTGTAGAGAGGTTGGGAAAGACGCTCAGACAGATTTTTTACCAGGGCAGAAATTCCCAATATTACTACAAATAAAGGAAGGAAAGTATGGATTCAAGTGATACCTTCTTGTGGAATATTATTTTAAGATGTGTTGCATTTGTTTATGCTGTGGAATATTTGTTTAATGATGCAAAGATGTGTTGCATTCTTTTATGTTGCATTTGTTTAACTCTGTGAAGCTGTGTTACTGTGCCTATCTAAAANACCTGATTGGTCTAATAAAGAGCTGAATGGCCAATAGCAAGGTAGGAGAAAGGATAAGAGGGGCTGGCAGGCAGAGAGGATAAACAGGAGAAAAATAGGGACCAGGAAGCAAGAGAGATCAAGGAGCGAGAAAAGTAGAGGTCAGCCACAAAGCCAGCCATGGAGTAAGAGTGAAAGTAAGATATACAGAAGTAAGAGAAAGGTAAAAACTCAGAGGCAAAAGGTAGACGGCATAATTATAGTTAAGAAAAGCTGGCTAGAAATAAGTCAAGCTAAGGCCAGGCATTTATAAGAAAGAAAAAGCCTCTGTGTGTGATTTATTTGGGAGCTGGGTGTTGGGCCCCTCAAAAGAGCCAAAAAAGTAAAAGAGTAAAAAACAACCAACAACACTTTTTACCTCTTTAAAGAGCTTGGACAAATTGAATACAACAAAGGTCAACCTGAAATCTAAAATGAGTGGTCATCATCAACTCAGTTTTACACTGCTCATGATTTTTGGTCCTGATGTTCCCTTTGTAGTAAGATGCCTTGTCCTTCTCTAATTTTTGTTTATCTGTTTTATTTGATATGTAGCCTAGATTGGTCTTGAACTCAGAATCTCCTGCCACTGCNTCCCATGCGCAAGCTGAGATTATAGGTATGAGCCACCATGCCCTGTCTAAGTGAAGCTAACTTCTGAGGCTCTCTGAGCCTCAACCACTGAGGTACCACTTACAGTAGGTTGCCTTGATGCAGTCTTTTAACTTTCTTTTTTTGCGGTGCTGGGGGAGGAGCCACAGCCTCAGACATGTAAAGCCAGGCCTCTACCACTGAGCTATACTCCAAAGCCTCCTGGACTATTTTCTGTTAAGACATTTTAAGACAAGGTCTTACATATCCCAGGCTGGGCTTGAATTTACTAAGTGGTCTATATTTCCAGCCTGACTTTGAACTTCTGATCTTTCTACCTTGCCTCCACCTCCTGAGGGTTGAGTCACAGTTGTGTGCCACCATGCCTAGTTTATGTGGTGCTGAGGTTCGAACTCAAGGCTTTGTGCATGGTAAGCTAGCTCTTTACCAACTGAGCTTGACTTCTAGCTCCTAGATAACTGAGGTGGAGGCATGGTGGTTGCACCCTTTTAACCCCAGCACTCAAGATGCAGAAGCAGGAGGACCTCTATGAGTTCAAAGGCAGCCTGATCTACATAGGGATTTCCAAGTCAACCAGGGCTACATAGTGAGACCCTGTCTCAGAAAACAAAACAACAACAACAGCAACAAAAATGACAACTGGCACATCTTTATGGCATAAGAAACTTCTAAGTGCTGTAGGGAATACAGTGATACAAATGCAGTTGCTGCCTTCAAAGACTACTTCGGCATAATTAAGATACATTCATTGAGTATGAGGGAAGAGAGATGGTTATGACATCATCTCTATTCTGAGTTTCCTGTTGAGTAAAACAAGGCGCACCCAGCTAGACCATAAAGCAAAAATGAAATAAGCACTCAAAGGCTAAGTAATAGGTTAAAGGGACATGTGGGAACCAGGGAGATCATGTAAGNCAATTTTGGAGCAGGATCTGGCAGCATAGGGCCATGTGTCCAGTAAAGAAGTTGAAGAAATAAACCTAAGATCATAGAGNACACTTTTTTGTGTGTTTTTTTGTTTTTGTTTTTGTTTTTGAGACAAGGTGTTAATGCACAGTTTTATCTGGCCTAGAACGTATTATATAGACTAGGCTGGCCTCCGAGTAATAGAGATCAGCCTGCCTCTGCCCCCCAAGTTTTGGGACTAAAGGCATATGCCACCATGTCCAGGCTGACCTTNAATTCACAATCCTTGCTCAGCCTCCAGGGTGCTGGGCTTACAGGTGAGCTCATTGCTAGAGAACAGAGTTCTTGGGAGCTCTAAATGTTCCTGAAGAAAANTTCTTGGTGGAAAATGGCCTTGCATTTCAACAATTTCTTATATTACCTGCTTCCCTGAACATAGCTCTTCTTCCCACAGACTCCTTCCTCCTAGGTTATGACCCAGAGTTCTCTCCTCCATGTCTTCTGCTCTTAGATTAAAGACCCAGACTCTAGGGATCTCCATTAGTTTTGGAGTTCACTGTGTATGGTCAGGGTCACAGCAAAGTTGCTTCATCTCAACTCTGCCCATCATTCCTTACAGTGAAATCAGGGATACCACAAGCTACATAACCTTTCCTCTTCTAGGTCAGACAGCTCTGTGGTTGACAGTCAGTGTTTTACCTAGCCCTACCACCCTTGACCTGGTAAAGCACTGTTTACTTTTATAGGCTTGTTCTTTAGAATGGACTTGAAAGATATTTAACATCTCATCCTATCTTGTGTGTAGAAAGAATTGTGTCAAAGACCTCACTATATGTCATAAAGATGGGCTCTTGGGGCATAGAGTTCCTCTGAATCTTTCTGTTTGTTTGTTTTTTTGGTTTTTCGAGACAGGGTTTCTCTGTGTACTGGAACTCGCTCTGTAGACCAGGCTGGCCTCGAACTCACAGAGATGCGCCTGGCTCTGCCTCCCGAGTGCTGGAATTAAATGCGTGCGCCACCACTGCCCGGCCTCTGAATCCTTTAATAGATCCCCTCCCTGGTCCCCAAGAAGTGAAGATGAGCTCGTCTTTAAGGAATCTAGAGGAAAGGGTACCTAGAACATCATTTCTTTGGAGTTGGCTGGGATATCACATATGTGGTTTGTGGGGTGGGGTTTGCTATGACAAGGTCTCACCCAGGTTGGATTCAAACTCCTCGGCTAATATATCACCCTGCTTCAGCCTCCCGAGTAGCTAGGACTGCAGTCAGGTGGCACTACACGAGATGCTACATATTTGGACGAGAGTCTTTTGACCAAATCTATTGATAGTCCAGTGCTACAATGCCAGCTCCCTTCTCATTACCATCCCCTCTACACGTGCTCCACAGGCAGGAGCTGTTACTATGGAAATGTATTATTTTTAAAAACAGCCCTGGGCTTGGGAAATATCTCGAGAACAAACCCACGCAAGCAAGGAGGTTAATAGGGGGGTTCCTGAATCCTAGCTCCAAGGGGAAGAAGGACGATGGTAGTGTTCTATTCTCAACCTTGACCAGATTTAGGTTCATTTTTCTCGCCGTTGATATTAGCTGGACTTTTGCCAGGCACCTCTCTCTGGGATGAATANCTAACTCCTCCTTACCCAGGGCCTAGCTTCAGCTAAGGAATAAGACCAGAAGCTGCTGAGCCAGGTACTGGAAGTGGGTGGTGATTTCCACAGGGACCGACTCATTCTTAACCCCACAGGCGTCCAACCTGTAGAAATCTAAGAAGCGAAAGGGAAAACAGGCGGTATCTCAGATAAGTGAAGTTCCCTTGCCTAGTACTGAAGGGGTGCGCCCGGATTTCAGGGCGGGGCGGTTAAAGGCTCCGCCTATTTTCATCCCGGAACCCTCTACGTGTACAGCTCAAGCCCCTGCCCTCCTCTAGCTCTGAGCGCCTGGCTGGCGAGGCCCCGCCCGGTGCGGGCGCGGCTCCTTTAAGGGTGGGTGGGGGCGGGGCGCTGGCGGTGTTGTCAGTGTCAGTCTGCGCACGCAGCCCTCCCGGAGCCCGTGCCGGCCCGCGAGCCCCGGTGTCTCTGCAGACCGGTCCCCGCCCGGGTCCGGCGGGGCCCGCGCCGTGGGAGGAGTCTGGTGCTAGCTGGCGACTAGCTGGGGTCACACCACCGGACCAAGCGACCCGGATCCCCGGCTACGGAGACAGAGCCCAGGCGTCGCGACCCCGGCGTCTTCTCTATCCGTGGCACCCACTGGTCCTGGAATCTCCGCGGCGCCGGAGAACCCCGGAGCCCGCGCGCTCAGCCCCGGGGGAGCTCGCCCACGCCCCGCGGCCCGCCCGGGCCATGCTCCCCCGGGGCAGCGGCTGAGCCCAAGCCGGGACCTGAGCCCGCGGGAGCATGGATCCGGGCTGGGGGCAGCAGGACGTGGGCTGGGCGGCCCTGCTGGTCCTCTTCGCCGCCTCGCTGCTCACGGTATTGGGCTGGCTGCTGCAATATGCCCGAGGTTTGTGGCTGTCGCGGACCAGTGGGGGCCAGGACTCCCGACCCACCTCAGCCGCGGAGCCTAGGGGTTCACTCCGAGAGCTCGGTGTGTGGCGTTCGCTGCTGCGTCTGCGGGCGACCCGGACCGGCGCCTCTGAGGAAGCCGGCGTCCGGGGCCTCCTGGCTTCTCTATTTGCCTTCAAGTCTTTCCGGGAGAACTGGCAACGGGCTTGGGTGCGAGCCCTGAATGAGCAGGCCTGCAGGGACGGGGTGAGTCGCATGGAGTCCCTGTGTCGTCCCTTCAGNTTTGCCCCTTCTAGGGAAGAGCCTGCTCATGTTAGGAGGGCTGGATTAGGGCTGGGGATCAACTAGAGAACCTCATAGCTTTCTCTTTCGGATCACAGAAAAGCGTGCAGGTGAGGCTGGGGGTTGTAGAAGTCCAGTCATGTACNAAATTTTCTATTTTTATGTGCAAGGCACTCCANTTCCAAACCTAGTACAAGTTACTGTTCTCATAGCAACGCTAATCCGTGTGCCTGAGGGCACTTCCGCCTAGACTGGGCTGCCTAGCCCAAGAGAGACAGGTGCACCTGCAGAAGGAATTGGCCTGGTCCTCATACCACCACACCCAATTAAGATTTCAGGCTCCAAACCCGGGTGGTCCGGTAGATTCCCCTCAAGGTTAACTGAATCTAATTTCTTCATCTATCAGCAATTTAACTACTCCAGTCAAGCACATTCTCCTCCTCCAGGCTGGCTTCCANTGTAGTGTTTGAAGGGAAAGGAGTTCAGGTAGAGGGCATATTGATAACATATGTCCTTTCTAATAAATGAACTTGGGCTGCCCCTTGAGGGTCAGTCATAAACCAGCTCAGCCTACCTCCTCCCGTTGCACCATGGGCATCTGGCCTCCCAGGAAGTGGGTAGGAAACAGTCATGAGACTGAGGTTGGATGGAAGGCAGAGGTCTCTTTTCTGGCCCAGCAACGTCTCCTGGCCTCTAGACTATCAGCTTCTTTCTCAGAGGTTTCCTTCTGTTTCATTTGCCCTAATCATTCAGATGCCTGGAAACAAGTGGCTCCAAGAACTTGTCTTGTTTCTTCTTCCCAGCTGGCCAGCCGAAAGCCAGATGACATCTGTCAGTTTANACATTGAACCTACCCCTCCAACCTGGCTCTTCCTGNACCTTGTCCCTGGGTCAGAAGCACCTCCCTGGGAAAGCTGACTCAGCTGGACATTGGCCTCTCTTGCAGGGAGGAGGGAGGAGATCCAGACTCTAAGNGCTCATCTCCTATCCACTTTGGCACAACTTTTGAAGAAGACAGCTGCCATAGCAGGGAATTNTCTGCCCCTGGTTTGCCAGGGAAAGTGAACGAGCTCTGTGAATTTCTTTTCTCTATCTCAAGCCTTGAGGACAAACTGCCANCCCAGGCTGTGCCCCCTCCTCAGTTCTTCCACCCTGCTCTCCACTGCTGCAGAGAATTAGGGGGTGGCTCTTTTGANAGCTAAGCAGCTTTCTGCTCCCTAATACCATCCTGATGTCCGCCTTAAGGAATTAACCAGGCCTGGGACCCTTGAGCCCTCCCTCAAAGCTTGCTTCTCTTCCCAGCACTTCTGATCAAGTTTCCCCAAGCTATGCTAAATTAGTCTTCGTTTCTAAGAATTTAGGCAGAGGGATACCTTTGACCATTCACATCCTATTTATTTGTGAAAAGGCCTAGCCTTCTCCATCTTATTTTATAGTAAATGACACAACCATTTTCACCCTTAGCTCAGCCCTGCCCAGCAACAGATGGCAATGAACCTGTCAGTTTTTATTGTTGTTGTGGTTGTTATTTATCTTTATTTGTGATTAGAGTGAAGAGTTAGGTACAGGGAGAACAGGGTGGTTCCTGGGTTTTGAAGAGGTATCCAAGGTTCAAGGCAAACTCGTCCCCAAGGGATTCTAGCTTCCAGGTTCTCCGNAGCCGTTTAGAAGCTGCAGATCCCTGGAGATAGCGGGGCTTAAGAGGAATACCTTCTGTTCTAAAGTCCTGAGCCAAGGAGGGGCCCGAGGCCAGCCTGTAGCTGAGGCCTCTGCAGTGCGAGAGTCCAGCCAGCAATTGAGCAGAGCAGCCCTGAAGGGGACAGCTCCAGAGATTTGATCTTGTGCCCATGTTCCTTCCCCAGAGCTCCATCCAAATCACCTTTGAGGAGGTACCCCAACTCCCACCCAGAGCCAGCATTAGTCATGTGACCTGCGTAGACCAATCAGAGCGTACCATGGTAAGGGTCTGGTAGGCACTACCTGATAGGGCCAGAGGGGGGTTGACCCCAAGGTTCCCTATAACCTGAGGGTTCTTAATTTTGAGTTTCTGTGTGCCTTAAGGATCTAAGGATTTGTTTCAGGAGGTCTAAGAATTTCACTGAAGTAATAGGCAAAGTGTGTGTGTGTGTGTGTGTGTGTGTGTGTGTGTGTGTGTGTGTGTGTCCTGTGGGGAGAAGTTTTTAGCTTTTATCTAATTCATTGAGAAGCTTAGGGCCCCAAAAAGGTGACATCCCAAGGAAAACAGAAATGGGGAAGGGTCTGTTGAACCGTAGTAGGGCACAGTAAAGCAAGGTAAGCACCCTCCTCAATGCCTGATGCTGCCTCCCTGTCTCAGGTGCTGCACTGCCAGCTCTCTGCTGAGGAGGTGCGCTTCCCCGTCTCTGTGACCCAGCAGTCCCCCGCTGCCGTCTCCATGGAGACCTACCATGTCACTCTGACACTGTCACCAACACAGGTGGAGGAAAACGTGGGAAACTGAGTTGGGCAGAGGACAGTTGAGTTGGCCCAGCGTTTCCCCTTTGGTTGCTCTCTGGGATGGAATTTGGGAAGAAAGGGTCCTGAGGAGTTAGCCATGTGTCCTTGGAAGAATGAGGCAGGTCATTCTAATCCTTTTGTTCTTGTCTCTAGTTGGAAGTCAGCCTGGAGGAAATCCCGGATGAGGGGCTGCTGGTGTCCTGGGCCTTCACTGACTGCCCAGATCTCAGCCTAACGGTGCTTCCTAAGCTGCAGAACAGGGAGGTAAGAAGGGGGCAGGCAGAGAAGAGACTGAACTNGCAATGGACCAGAGCACGGACTCCACCTCTTCTCCTCTCCACAGAGAGATGAGGAACAAGCAGAACTTTCAACAGTTGAGGAACTGATCAAGGATGCTATAGTCAGCACTCAGCCTGCCATGATGGTCAACCTCAGGGCCTGCTCTGCCCCAGGAGGCTTGGTGAGTATTTGCATGTATCCCATCTCCAGGATCCTATNTCAGGATTATTGTTCTTTTTACCTCCTTCTGCTCTTAGGTACCCAGTGAGAAGCCACCCATGATGTCTCAGGCCCAGCCAGCCATCCCCAGACCTACACGATTATTCTTACGGCAGCTTCGAGCATCTCACCTGGGAAGTGAGCTGGGAGGTAAGACCTCCATTCCCCTTGCCATAGGTACAGGCAGCCCCTTCCCCTCTGCCAACGACACAGTTTCTCTGTTCCTTGGACCTTGTGTCTTCTGCCTGAGCAGTCTCTAACTTCTGGTTCCTTCCAGGTACTGAGGAACTGTGCTGTGCTGCTGAGCTTGACAACCCCATGCAACAGAAGTGGACCAAACCCATGAGGGCTGGTCCTGAGGTGGAATGGACAGAGGATCTGGCACTGTAAGTCATGCCCTGCTCCCAGCCCCTGTTCCCATAGGCAGTCAGGATGAAGAAACCTTTCCAGGCTAGTCTTGGCATGAATCAGCCAGCCCTGCTTTCAGTAGTCTTTAGTGTAGANGTCTATTGTATGCCAGGTCTCTGGGGATAGAGATANGATATAGCCCTACCTCTGGGTAGATCACAGGCCTGAAGGAGAGACAGATGTACCTAGGGAAGACAGGACAGTGTGCCAGTTGAGATTCATGCAGAGCATACCATGTGATTGCTTAGACAGGGGAGATGAATTCTTATAGTAGAGTAAATGAAGCTTCATTTAAACCATACCTTCAAGCAAGCATAGCATTGACCAGAATGTGAAAGTCTTGACTATGGGAACAGCTTGAAAAAAACAAAGGGGAGCTTCAGACTGAGAGAGAGACGAGGTGGAAGAGTGATGGGGGTGTGAATGTCTGGCTGAGGAAAGTGGTCTCCACTCATGACTTTCTCCATACTCCTAGGAAAATGGATGATTTGGAGGACAGGATAGTCTGGTTGGAGCCCTATTTACCCCCGTCTCTGTTTCTAGCCTTTGACTGACTCAAGGGTGGGTTTAGTTTGCTAAGCCNCTTCTTCCCTGACCTGTCCATCCTCTTCTGGCCTTCAGGGATCTGGGTCNCCAGAGCCGGGAGTTGACCCTCAAAGTGCTCAGGAGCACCAGTTGTGGAGAAGGTGAGTGTGAGGCAGAAGGGGTGCTTCAGAGTGGGCGCTAAGCAGGTCCTGCTCATGGGCCCAGCTCACAGTGTCACCTTTGTCTCCAGCTGAACTCCTTGGCCAAGCCTCACTGCCTGTGGGCTCACCCTCTAAACCACTGTTACGAAGACAAGTGTGCCCATTAATTCCAGGGCCAGGGAAATCCCTGAGCCCAGGAGCCACCATGACAGTAGAGGTGAGAAGGGGACCACTTTGGAGGATGAGTAGACCTAGGCTTGGCAGTCTCTGGGATCCTAACCCCTTGCTCTCTCCTCACCATTTGGCAGCTGCACTATGAGCAGGGCTCCCCTCGGAACCTGGGCACACCCACCTCTTCCACCCCTCGCCCCAGCATCACACCTACCAAGAAGATTGAGCTGGACCGGACCATTATGCCCGACGGCACCATTGTCACCACTGTCACCACTGTCCAGTCCCGGCCCCGTGTAGATGGCAAATTAGGTAAAAAGGAGTAGCTCTAGTCAGGGCCTTCGACTATATGCCATTGCCTGACAGGGAAAGGGGAAGGAAAGCCTTAATGCCAGGGCACCTTGTTTCCTGCTGTCCCATTCTGATCTGACTACTCCCTCATCTTTGTCTCTTGAACTTTCCCTCGCANCTCTCCATCCCATCAGCCATCCACTCACNATTTAGTCCTTTGGAATCTGCTAGTTTCCTCTTGTTCTAAGTTCCCTTCCTTGAATCTAGCCCCAACTGGCTAATTGTCCCACCTCTACATCCAACCCTGTGTGGTCTCTGGGCTCTTCCAGCAAACCTGGGGGCTTCTGTGACATTTTTCTGTCTCCAGTGGCCTTACATCCCACTTGTTCCATTTCTAGGAATCCCACGGCAATTTCCCTACCTCCAGGGCCCCTAAACATTCTCCATATGTTTGGTACCTCTCTCTACCCTCAAGTGGGCCCCATGGCGCTTTCCCACAGGGTCATTGGTTCCTCTAGCATCTTTTCCGTTGGTACAGCATCTTCTTAATCACCCTCGTGATTAATCCCCCTTAATCATCCTTGCCCTCTGAGTCAACCGAAGTCTGCGTCTCAATAAAGATAGTAGGGGTGGGGGCCATTCTAAAGCACCTCCCAGCTCACTCCCCCTCCCCCACCCACCAGACTCCCCCTCCCGCTCCCCGTCCAAGGTGGAGGTGACTGAGAAGATGACAACTGTGCTGAGTGAGAGCAGCGGCCCCAGCAATGCCTCCCACAGCAGCAGCCGTGAGTGGGGAAAGGGAATGAGTGAGCACTGGTGGGCCCTAATGCTTCTGTAGTCAAGAACTACTTGGGGTGGAGCAAGAGGAGTTTGAGTCCGAGAAGTCAGGTAGAAGTCAAGCTATGTGTCCTCTGTACCCCCCAGCAGGGGAGAGCCACCTTTCTAATGGCTTGGACCCAGTAGCNGAGACAGCAATTCGCCAGCTGACTGAGCCCAGTGGGCGGGCAGCCAAGAAGACACCCACCAAGCGTAGCACGCTTATCATCTCTGGTGTTTCCAAGGTAACAGAGCTCTGGGGAGAGAGCTAAGATGGGGAGAAAGCCCTAATGGGTCATTNTTGCCCATTAAAATCTGTCCCTCCTGGCAGGTACCCATCGCTCAGGACGAGTTGGCACTGTCCTTGGGTTATGCAGCTTCTCTGGAGGCNTCAATGCAAGATGATGCAGGAGCCAGTGGTGGTCCTTCATCACCTCCCTCAGACCCATCAGCCACATCCCCAGGACCCCTCGATGCCCTCTCCAGTCCCACAAGTGTCCAGGAAGCAGATGAGACGACACGTTCAGACATTTCTGAGAGGCCATCAGTGGATGATGTTGAGTCAGAGACAGGGTCTACCGGTGCCCTGGAGACCCGAAGCCTCAAGGATCACAAAGGTGGGAAGCAATGGACAGATCATCCCCCTACTTGCTTTCTTGAGGGGCAAGGCTGAGACAGTCTGGCCTGGAACTCACCATGTAGCCCAGGCTAGCCTCAAACTTGGTATAGACCCAAAGTTGGCCTTAAATATCTGATCTTCATCAGATATTTAACAACCTCCCAATTGTTAAGATTATAGGTAGGCACCAACATGCCCAGCCATTCTTTGTTTTTAATTATTACATTTATTTCTTTATTTTAGTGTGTGTGTGTGTGTGTGTGTGTGTGTGTGTGTGTGCGCGTGTGTGCGCGCGCGCCCTTGCACAAGTGCACATCACAGCACACAATCAGAAGACACCTGGCAGGAATTGCTTCTCTCCTTCTATCATGTAGGTCCCTGGGACTGAACTGTAGTTGTCATGTTTGGTAGCAAACACTTTTACCTGTTGAGATATCTTTAACAATTTTTNAAAAAATGTGTATGGGTGTTTTACCTACATATATGTCTATACATCCCATGTGTGCCTGGTGCCCAAGGAGGTCAAAAGAGGTTGTTGGATCCCGTGGAACTGGAGCTATGGACAGTTATAAGCTGCTATGTGAATGCTGGGGATTAAACCTTGGTCCTCTGGAAGAGCAGCAAGTGCTCTTAACCACTGTCCATCTCTCCAGTGTCCTGCTGAGATATATNCTAACTCTTGTTTAGTTTTTGTTTTGTTTTGAGACAGGGTCTCACACTATATCCAAGGTTGGCTTGGAACTCACTGGCTTCCCCCCACCCTCCCACTCCCTTTTACTCTGTATCCCTAGTTGCATGGATATAAGAAATTCTACTCCACGCCAGCCTTAAAGTCGTTCCTCTGAGCTGGGCGNGGGAGCACATATCTTTAATCCCAGCACTCAAGAGGCAGAGGCAGGTGGATCTGTAAGTTCAAAGCCAGTCTGGTCTACATAGGGAGTTCCAGGACGGCAAAGAATACGCAGTGAGACCCTGTCTCAAAAAAAGGAAAAAGGATTGTTCCTCTGAGCCAGGGATGGTGGCACTTAGCTATAGTCCCAGCACTTGGGGGCTGGAGCAGGATTTTGAGTTAAGGCCAGTTTACAGGCCACATACTGAGACTGTCGAAGGAAGGAATCATTCTCCCTCTGGTGGTGACTCAGGTTGCAAACAGCATTCCAGACTTCAAAGGATAGAGTTTGCTGTCATGCATCTTCACCCTTTGACCAGGAAGCCTGTCAGCTGTGA
This sequence comes from Neotoma lepida, assembly GCA_001675575.1. Taxonomy (NCBI): domain Eukaryota; kingdom Metazoa; phylum Chordata; class Mammalia; order Rodentia; family Cricetidae; genus Neotoma; species Neotoma lepida. Next base: position 292,166 of record LZPO01116378.1, on the reverse strand, counting down.
TCTATTTGTGATGTAAAAGCTAGTGTGGTCATGCATGCTGTAATCTCAGTACTTGAGAGTCTATGGCAAGAGGATGGCTGTGAGCTTAAGATCAGCCTGGGTTACACAATGAGTTCAAGGCCAGCTTGGGCTACAGATCCAGATTCTGCCTCAAACAAAACTAACAAAAAAGAATTTCAATTTGTGGCTTGCATCACTTTTTGAGATAATGGAGTTTTTAAGTCCAAAGCCTGCTGTGTAAGCACCTNCCTCTCTCTTACAGACCCATATTTACCTCTTTGAGGTTTCTAGACTCCCCACTGCTCACACCCTGGAATGCAGTATGTTAAACCTTCTTTCCTTTTATGATTTATAGGCTTTGAGGAACACCCTCTGTGCAGCCTTTGTCTTTCCACAGGAGGCTGAGTTCCAGCGTGTGCTCCCAGAGCAGCAGCCCCTACCCAAGTTATTCCTCCTGGGGATCGGGTCTGAGGTGCATGCAGATCCCTCCCTCAGAATGTTCTTCCTCAGGATGGGTAAAGCTCATGTGCGCTTCCACTTTCTTTGCTGAGAAAGTCAGGCATTAGGCAAGAGACTCTCCATTCTTCATCATCTGTCCTAACATCCTAAGTCTTTTCTCCATCCTCACCCTATTCCTGTGCCCCGCCGTCTGCCTCAGTTTCCCTTCTTCCCCACAGTGAGTTTCCTGCGCAGTGGCACTAAGCTCATCTTCCGCCGGAGGCCCCGACAGAAGGAAGCTGGTCTGAGCCAGTCACACGATGACCTCTCCAACACAACGGCCACACCTAGTGTCCGAAAGAAGGCTGGCAGCTTTTCTCGTCGCCTTATAAAGCGGTTTTCCTTCAAATCCAAACCCAAGGCCAATGGCAACCCCAACCCCCAGCTCTGAGAGCCCTCCTAAACTAGGAAAGGGCAAGAGTTCTCTCGGTCCATTCCCCACATCCCCTTCTGTACCCCTTCCTGGATTCCCAGTGCTGGGGCAGGGAAAGCCCTCAGGTTCTAAGAAGTCCCGGCACTCTGGGCTGTGGGGTAAGTTGGAAGGATGTTTGACATAGGAAGCATTTGAGAGGTGGGCACTCGTTGCTGTGGACATAGAAAAGAGTTTGGCAGCTGGGAGTAAGAGGCAGGCTCTGTCTCGGCATGCGTGGACATTCTTCAGAAGCCTGTGCCCTCTGCTGGTTCTGCCCCCAGGAAGGAGCCCCAGGGCACTCGCCTTCTCCCTTATTTATTCTCTTTTCTATTTATATGTGTGGTCTAGGACCCTTGGCAAACAGATGCTAGAGGGCATCTCTCCCAGGTGACCCTTTTCTGTCCCAGGAGGGTAAGGCAATTTCCAGGAGGGGTTTCTACACCTCTCTTGGGGGTCCGAACTTAGACCAGCACCAATGTCTGTCTCAGGAAGACATTGGCAGATCATAGGAAGTCGGGCTAGTGCCCAGGATGGGGGGCAGGTACTCCCCACCTCCCTACCTCCCACACTGCTCCTCTTCTCTCCTTCTCCTTTCTTACCATTTTGTACTTGATGCCTTCTCCGTGAGCAGTGGCTCAGTTAGAAGGAGGGAGCCAGGACGCAGGTAGGAAGCCTNCCCTAGAGAGATGATAGCTTTAGGAGCTTTAAAGACAGTATGGTCATAGAACAAGGTTGCACCTCTGTATGTTGGGGGATGATGATGTCCATTGCTGTGTGATGGCTTGGAATTTAATTTATTTAATTAAAGTCAAATTGGAGTTTATAAANGAGAACTGTTGGTTATCCTTTGCAAAGCAAACAGGCAGTGGGGCTGTGGTATTGATAGAGTAGGAGGATCATTGGCACTGACCCAGGTAGTGAGGTAGGAAAGAAGACAAAGATGCTCCAGAAGACAGACAGACATGCAGAGAGGTTTGAGTGACAACACCCTGAAAAGTAAAGTTGCCACAACAAAGCTAATCAGCCAGTTCACTTGTCTTCATCCCCCTTTCCCAAATAGGCTGCTCTTTCTAGGGCATAACAGAGTTCAGAGTGTGGACTCTGGGCCTGGACTATTTTGATCTGAGACCCAGATCCACTGGTTACCTTTNTGACCATGGCCAAGTATGAGTGCTCAGCTGTTTGTGTTTTATCCAGAGTCTCACCTATGTTGCCCTAGCTGCCTTGGAACTCCTTGTAGCCCAGGCTGGCCTTGAACTCAGAGATTCCCCCTGCCTCTGCCTCCTGAGTGCTAGGATTCACTAGCACACCTGGCTGTGTGCTCAGCTTTTTTTTTTCCTGTAAAATGGGGACTATGGGCTGAGGACATAGCTCAAAGGTAGAGAGCACTATTTTAGCATACACAAGGCCCTGGGTTTTATCTCTAGCATCNTTTAATAAAGTAAGTGGAACCAGGTGTGGTGGCATAAACCTTTAATCTCAGTACCTGGGAGTCAGAAGCAGGAAGACCTCTGTGAGTTCCAGGCCAGTCAGGGCTATATAGTGAGACCTGTCCAAAAAAAAAAACCAAAGTCCTAAAGTCCTCTTTGTAAACATGGGTGAGTTTTAGGTNCCTACAGATATGNGTCTGTTTCCTGTCCTTTGGGATATCACACAGGACTTGAACCAGGTAAGCTGCTATAGGAGGTTGTGCAGAATGCAGAACTAATAGGCAGGAAACTAGGCCTGCCACAAACGTCTTTTTATCTNGTACAAGCTACTTCTCCTTTCTGGACCCCAATTTCTTCACCTCTAAAATGAGAGTGTGTTGTTGTTTGTTTTTTACTCTTTGGCTCTTTGGGGGGCCCATCACCCTGCTCCCTAATAAATCACATGGAGTCTTATTATTTCTTACAAATGCCCAGCCTTAGCTTGGCTTGTTTCTAGCCAGCTTTCCTTAAATTTAAATTATCCCAGCTACCTTTTGCTTCTGGGCTTTTTCCTTTTCTTCTGTATATCTTACTTTCACTCTTACTCCATGGCTGGCTGGGTGACTGGCCCCTTCTTTTCTCCTCTCATTCTCTGGCTTTTTCTTGATTCCCCTTTGCTCTCTTTTTTTCCTTCTATATATTCTCTCTGCCGGCCTCACCTATCCTTTCTCCTGCCTTGCTATTGGCCATTCAGCTCTTTATTAGAACATCAGGTGTTTTAGACAGGCACAGTAACACAGCTTCACANAGTTAAACAAATGCAACATAAAANAATGCAGCACATCTTTGCATCATTAAAACAAATGTTCCACAGCATAAACAAATATAACACATCTTAAAACAATATTCCACAACAAGAGTGGCCTTGGATAATCAGGTCACTTCTAACCTTGGTGTATAACTCGGGATTGTGAATAGACCGCATGGATTTTTTTTCTTTTCCTGACACAGGGTCTTGCTGTGTGGCCCACATTGGCCTTAGAGTTTTCCAGTGCTGAGAATACAGGTGTGTGCCATCATACTTGGCTGTTACTTGTTTTGTTTCAAGACAGGGTTTTCTCTGTGTAGCCTGGCTGTTCTGGAACTCACTTTTTAGACCAGGCTAGCCTCAAGCTCAGAGATNCGCCTGCTTCTGCCTCCCGAGTACCTGGGATAAAAGGCATGCGCCACCACCACCTCGCACACATAAACTCTTCCACTTAGTTATATCCCTAATCCCTTTTTACCTTTTAGAGATAGGGTCTAAATTACCCAGACTGGCCTTGAACTTCTTTGTAGCTCAGACTGACCTTGGTATCATCCTCCTGTCTCCACCTCTCTGGTGCTGGGATTAAAGATGAGTTCTGCTGTCTGACCCAATCCATACCTTCTAATGAATGTAAATGATGATGCGGGGAGGGGAGTGCAGCTTTTAGAAAACAAGTCTCAGAAAACGTCTGGATAATCCAGCCAAAATTGTGGTTTCTTCTCAATAAAAGATGAAAGTTGCCAGGTGGTGATGTCGCACACTTTTGATCCCAGCACTTGGAAGGCAGAGGCAGGTAAATCTCTGAGTTTGAGGTCAGAACTTGGTC
>LZPO01116378.1:272049-284738 GCA_001675575.1 Neotoma lepida | reverse complement strand
CCCTCACTCTACCCCTCCGAACACGGAGCCCTCTCCCATACCGTTCCCGCCTCTTCCGTATTTTGGTGCGCACGGGTTCCGCCAGACGCAGCGGTCATTGGCTGTTGGCAGACTCGGAGGCGGCGATTGGTTGTCGCTGGCTGTCTCTCAAACGCCTCCGGGTATATGGTGTGAGGTGGGTGGGGCGCCGGGCAGCCCGGCGGCGCCTGCCGGTGAGTAGGTCCCGCGGCTTTGGTGGCTTGGCGGCTAGGGCCGCTCTTTGGAGTCTGCGGAAGGCCAGGCTTCCTGGAGCAGCGGCTTGGGAAGGTGTCCGAGCCGGCCCTTAGCCTCGGCGCTCTCGGTCTAGGGGTCGCCGCGGCTGGATTCGGTCAGCGCCACGCTTGACGCCGCTGATTCCGGGAAGCCCTCCAGGCTGGGTGCTCCGGGACGGTCTCCCTCCTCGGAGTTCTAGCCATCCTCTGAAGCTTGGCTCGTGCCTCACCGCCTAGGTGAGCTTTCCCTGGGGGCCTGCCCACGGTCCTTTTTGTGTCCTGATGGCCCTGGTCGCACGCTTTGTTTTGGTTCTGTGTTCCGCTGTCAGATCCTCGTCTGTAAGTCCTTGCTTAGGACCTGGGCCTTTCTTTTTCTGGATTACAGCTCATTGGTGCCGAGCAACACTATGTACTCTCTTGTTGAGGGGATGGTTTCTTACTGTGACTACTGATGAAATGTTAGAAACGNTAGGGATCCTGTGGGTTGGGTGCCACCTCCCCCCAAATCAGCTCAGAAACAAGGATACGTATAGCTAACCCTTATTGAGCCCTAGTAGTGTGTTAGGCCCACATGGGTTAAGTATTTTAAGATCACAAAACTAAGGAGTCTGGTTCCATTTTCCTTCTCCATCCATTTGCCTGATCCTTTCTCCACATAGAGGTACCCACATACATAATGTGTACTCCGTGGAAGCTTTCTTTTTTGAGGCCTGAAACCCTCAAGAGATCCTGCCTCACAGGCCAGCACCACCCCAAACCCCACCACCCTCTTTATTTTATTTTATTTTATTTTATTTTTATTTTTTGGTTTTTCGAGACAGGGTTTCTCTGTGTAGCCCTGGCTGTCTTGAAACTCGCTCTGTAGACCAGGCTGGCCTCAAGCTCACAGAGATCCGCCTGCCTCAGTCTCCCAAGCGCTGGGATTAAAGGCGTGCGCCCTGGGCCATCTCACTGTTCTGCAGATGAACCACTGGGCCATCTCACTGTTCTGCAGACCGGCCCTTTTAATGTCCCTCCTAGAAATTTTGCGTGAACCTTTAACTTTGTTCTCATTTTTCTTTAACGAATATTTATTATATTCTTAAGAATATTTAACAAAGTTAGACCCTGAAGACAGAACATAAACAAATAGGGTTCCTACATTCAAATGGAATCTTCATTTTAACATTAAAGGAGTGGTAGGATCAAGCATTGGNTAGGCAAAGCAAAGACAGATTGTATGGCATTGAAATTCAGGCAAGAGATAGTGACATAATCCAGTAAGGATAGAAAGCTTCTGGGTCATATAGATGCTATATGGAATAAGAATATGAACTTTGGGCTCAGCCTAACCTGGCCTACCATCATTAGGTGGCTTTGGATAAAAACTAGTTCATCTTTGTCAGCTTCAGGTTATCCATTAGGTTTAAAATAGTGCTTACCTCATAGGGTAGTGTCACCAATTACATGATGCAAATAAAATGCTTAAAATGAGACTGGAGAGGTAGTAAAGTGCTTGCTTCACAAACATCAGGAGGCCCTAGGTTTGATCTCCAGAGCCCACATTAAAAACAAAAGTTCAATTAATCAGCACACATATGAACACCTGATTTTTGACAAAGAAGCCAAAACTGTACAATGGAAAAAAGAAAGTATCTTCAACAAATGGTGCTGGCATAACTGGATGTCAACATGTAGAAGATTGCAAATAGATCCATATCTGTCACCATGCACAAAACTCAAGTCCAAGTGGATCAAAGACCTCAACATAAATCCAGTTACACTGAACTTGCTCAGAGCTGTCTCTTATACACATCTAGATGTGTATAAGAGACAGGATTTAAGGAATTGCTCAACATCCTTAGTCATCAGGGAAATGCAAATCAAAACGACTCTGAGAATACCGTCTTACATCTGTCAGAATGGTTATGATCAAAAACACTGATGACAGTCTATGTTGGAGAGGATGCGGAGCAAGGGGAACACTCCTCCAATGTTGGTGGGAGTGCAAACTTGTACAATCACTTTGGAAATCAGTATGGCTGTTTCTTAGAAAATTGGGAATCGATCTACCCCAAGACCCAGCTATACCACTCTTGAACATATACCCAAGGAATGCTCAATCATACCACAAGGACACATACTCAACTATGTTCATAGCAGCATTATTTGTAATAGCCAAAACCTGGAAATAACCTAGATGCCCCTCAGCTGAAGAATAGATTAAGAAAATGTGGTACATATACACAATGGAGTACTACTCAGCAGAGAAAAACAATGACATGAAATTTGCAGGCAAGTGGATGGAACTAGAAAATATCCTGAGTGAGGTAACCCAGACCCAGAAGGACAAACATGGTATGTACTCACTCGTAATTCTGTCTCTTATACACATCTAGATGTGTATAAGAGACAGCATATACACAATGGAGTACTACTCAGCAGAGAAAAACAATGACATGAAATTTGCAGGCAAGTGGATGGAACTAGAAAATATCCTGAGTGAGGTAACCCAGACCCAGAAGGACAAACATGGTATGTACTCACTCATAAGTGGATACTAGATGTAAAACAAAGGACAATCACTCTGCAACCCACAGCTCCAGGGAGGCTACCTAGCAGGGAGGACCCTAGGAAGGATGCATGGATCGCCCAGCAAAGGAGAAATAGATGAGATCTACATGAGCAAAGTAGGGGCAAGAGGTGGTAATGGAGGGCAAGGGATGGGGGACGAGAACATAGGGGAATGGGATGTTTGAACTGGAACAGGGACAGAGTGGGAGGGCAAGGAAAGAGAGATCATGATAAATGAAGACATCATGGGAATAGGGAGAAACAGAGTGCTAGGGAAGTTCCCAGGAATCCACAAAGATGACCCCACCTTAGACTACTGATAATAGTCGAGAGGGTGCCTGAACTGGCCTACTCCAGTGATCACATGGCTGAATACCCTAACTGTCGTCATAGAGCCCTCATCTAGAGACTGATGGAAGCAGATGCAGAGATTCACAGCTGGGCGCCAGGCCGAGCTCCAGGAGCCCAAAAGATGAAAGAGAGGAGGGATTCTATGAGCAAGGGGCATCGAGATGATAATGGGAAAATATAAAGAGACGGCCAGCCAAACTAGTGGAAACGCATGAACTGTGGACCGATAGCTGTAGAGCCCCCATGGTACTGGACTAGGACCTCGGGATACGAGAGACAGTTGTTTAGCTTGAACTCTTTAGGGGGGCCCCCAGGAAATGGGATCGGGACCCATCCCTAGTGCATGAGCTGGCTTTTTGGAGTCCAGTGCCTGTGGTAGGACACCTAGTGCAGCCTTGGTACAGGAGGAGGGTCTTGGTCTTGCCTCAACTGAATATACTAGGCTCTGCTGACTCCCTATGAGAGACTTTGCCTTGGAAGAGGTGAGAATGGGGGGTAGATTGGGGAGAAGACTGGGGGGTGGGAGGAGGGAGGAGAGGGGGATCTGTGGTTGGTATATAAAATGAATAGGAAAATCTTTAATAAAAAAAGAAAAAATAACCAAAAAGAGAAGTTGAGTAGCTGGTAGTGGTGGCACAGGCATTTAATCCAGTATTCAGGAAACAGGCAGGCAGATCAAGGCCAGCCTCATCTACATAGAGTTTCAGGACAGCCAGAGGTACAAGATAGAGACCCTATCTTGTAAAAAGGTCGGTGTTTACCTGTAATCCTATCTCTGGGAAGTAGAGACCGGAGGATTCTCAAAGCTCACTGGTCAGCCAATCTAGCCTACTTGGTGAGCTCCAGGCCACTGAGAAACCTTACATCAAAAGCAAACAAACAAAACCCTCAGATGGTTTATTCTTGAGGAACCATACAGGTTGCCCACACAAATACACATAGTGCTTACTGTGGCTNGGTCTGGTGGGACAAACCTGGAATCCCAGCTACTTGCAGGAGGATTGTAACACATTAGGCTACAGAGTTTAAGGCCAGCCTGGGCCACATAGGGAAACCCTGTCCCAAAATACTATGTGTAAGGTCCTAGGTTCACTCCTCAGTACCAAAAATACCCAAAACAACAACAAAATAGTGGGTTTTTAAAACTTGTTTATTTTTATTTCATATGCAGTGGTGTCTTACCTGCATGTATGTCTGTGTGAGGGTGTTGTATCCCCTGAAACTGGAGTTTCAGACAGCTGTGAGCAGCCATGCACATGCTGGGAATTGAACCTGGGTCCTCTGGAAGAGCAGCCAGTATTCTTAACTGCTGAGCCATCTCTCCAGACCCTTGAGATTTATTTTTACTTTCATGTGTATAGGTGTTTTGCCTGCATGGATGTCTGCATCGCATCCAGCAATGCCATAAGAGGACAGAAGAGGGTGTTCCATTCCCTGGAACTAAGTTACACATGGTTGTGAGCAACCACATGGTGCTAGGAATCTAACCCAGGTCCTCTGGAAGAGTAGTCAGGACTCCTAACCACTGAGTCATTTCTCCAGCCCTAACAAAATAGTATTGTATTTGACATATACTAAGTGTGAAGTTCAGAACAAAATGTTTTGTTATTTTTGTTTTTGCTCGTAGGTGGTAGGCCTCTCCTTGAAACTGAGCATTGTTCTATATCCCATGGGAATATGCTCTGAAGCTATTTGAGAAAATGTCTGTTGAAGTGTTTAGCTTAGTGTTTGGCACATGCTCAGTCTCTTCCCAGGAAAGCAGACAGCCTCCAGGGCTTGAGAAACTGCTGGTCCATTCTTACTGAAAACAGCACAGGATACTGAAAAATACCTGCTGACTCTCAGCAGGCTGCCTGTCCGTTTCTTTGCCTCTAGCAGCACTGGAGTACAATCTTACAGCTCTGGATTTCTTCCCCTTCCTCTAAGATAAAGGCCATGTCACCTCCTGGAAAAGTTCCCCGGAAAGAGAACCTGGGGCTCCAGTGTGAATGGGGGTCCTGCTCCTTTGTGTGTTCAGCCATGGAGGAGTTCTTCGAGCATGTCACTCAGCATCTGCAGCAGCACATGCATGGCTCCAAGGAGGAAGAAGAAGAAGAGGACCCACTTGGTAAGGGAACAGGACAGCTCAAGCTCAGGTGGGAAATCTGACTCCTAGAAAAAAGAGGACAGCTGGGGAAACAGAGGTTTATATTCTTAATTATGTTCTCTTTGTTCATAAGAACATTGTGAAGTCATTTCTGCAGAATTCAGTCAACAAGGATGTAAAGAATGAGTACCATTAGAAGCAGTTTGTGATTTTGTGTGTATATGTGTGTGGGCACATGCATGCCATGGATCAAATGTGGAGATCANAGGACAACTTGTAGGAGTCAGTTCTTTCCTTCCACTATTGTAGGTCCCATGTCATCAGGCTTGACACTAGCTCCTTTACATGCTAAACCGTCTTTGGCGGGGGGGTTGGTTTTTTGAGACAGGGTTTCTCTGTAGCTTTGGAGCCTGTCCTGGAACTTGCTTTGTAGACCAGGCTGGCCTCGAACTCACAGAGATCCACCTGCCTCTGCCCCCTGAGTGCTGGAATTAAAGGCATGTGTGCCACCACTGCCCGGCTTGCTGACCTCTTTCTTTAAACTTTTTTTGGGGGACATTTATTTGTTTATTTTGTGTGTGTGTGTGTAATGTGTGAGCACACCATGGCCTATGTGTAGAGGTCAGAGGACAGCATGTGGGAGTCCATCCTTTTCTTCCACCATGTGGGTTTGGAGGATCAAACTCAGGTTATTAGTCTTGGCAGTAAGTGCCTTTACCTGGTGAGCCATCTTGCCCCCTTTCCCCATTCATTTGAGATAGGGACTCACTGGATTCTTGGCTGGCATGAAATTCACTATATAGACCATGCTTGTCTTAAATTCATAAAGGTCTTAGTGTTGAAATTAAAGGTGTCCTGCTGCCTGTGCCTTCCAAGTACTGGGATTAAAGGTGTCACCATGCCCACCCACCCCCTTTTTTTTGTATTTTTGTTTGTTTGTTTTGAGACAGGCTTTCTCTGGGTAGCCTCAGCTGTCCTGGACCTTGCTCTGTAGACCAGGCTGGCCTCTAACTCAAAGAGATCTGCCTACCTCTGCCTCCCAAGTGCTGGGATTAAAGGCATGGGCCACCACTGTCCACTTTTCCCTTTTTATTAACTTAATTATTTAAATTTTTTGTTTAGTGTGGGGTGGCTACCCATCAACCCCACAGTTTCCCAGAGTTTTTTTGGGTGAGAGTANCAGAAAATATTAGATAGAAGGATTTTAGAGTATGGAGAAAAGATAAAATACAGGACAGCCTCGAGAGGGCCCGGAACTTATTTCATCGGGCCCTGACTGTCTCTGCCCCAGGGTATTTATAGAAAAGCCAAGGGGTGGAGCAAAAGACCTTCCTCCAGCATAGCCAAGTGCAGACCATCTCAGACACCTGTACTCAAGCCCGTGGTCCAATCATCCTCTCTCTGCAGACCTGCTGGGTGAAGCCATAAGGAACCTGGAAAATGGGCTCCCACAGTTTAGATTTTGTTTTACATGTCTAAATGTTTTGCCCTCGTGTGTATGTGTACCATGAGTATGCCTGCAGAGGTAGAAGAGGATGTTGAATTCCCTTGAACTTGNGTTATGGTTATAAGCCATCATGTGGGAACCAAAACCAGGTCCTCTGCAAGAGCACCAAGTACTGTTAACACTTGGACCATCTCCTCCCCTGTTTACTTCTGAGACTAGCTTCATACCCACCGAAGTACTCCCAAATGCTGGGATTACTAGCATAAGCCACCACATAGGGTTTGGAGCACATTTATATCGTAATTGCACATCATAGCTAAGAGAATAATTGAGCAGCTTTATTCAGTGTACCCCGAAATGCTCCTCTTTCTGTTTACTCTTTTTTCCTTCTCTTTGATAGAGTCTTGTGTAGCCCTGACTGACCTTAAACTTGTTATATAGCTAAGGCTGAACTTGAAGTCCTGATCCTGCTGAGATTCTGGGATTACCATAGTTATATACCAAACCTATTTCCAAAGTCAAATAATACACAAAAGGGAAATTAAGGGATGGTTTTACTTTCTGAAGTTTCAGCTTTTCAAAATAAGTGAATTCCTGTCAAACATTGAAAATGTGGTGCCTGGAGGTGCTGGAGAGATAGGAAGTGGGTTGAAATAAATAATGGCCTGTCTTGAAATAAGCAGATTAGAAGGGAAAAGAGAACTGGAAAACCTGTGTTGGGAGGCCCTGTCTTCCTCAAGGACCATGAGAAACTGAGCAGAGACTGTACATTGGCTAAGGAATACCCTAACTTGTTCTTCCTGGGTCTCTGACTCCCTCGGTCTTGTACACACTCTTAACCTCAGCCTAGACTACACCTCTCTTTTACAATTCACTCTTACTGCAAGGACTCTTTCTAACTTCAGTCAGCATCGTTACTTCTGTTTAACACTTTGTTTGGGGCAGGGTCTTAACTCTCTAGCCCTGGTTGGCCTCGAAATCATGGCAGTTCGCCAGCCTAACCCTCTTGAGTACTGGCTTTATAGATCAGAGCCAGCATACCTAGTTCTGTAATACCTGTCTGCTGCCACATACCTTACCCCATATCGGTTGCCACTAGTTACAGTTTTGTAGATGTGTTTACTTAATCTTCTCCGACTGAAAGCCATGTGAGGACAAGGACTGGGACTCCATGATACCTGATTCAGCTGATAGTCATTAAACACTGTTACATACTGAGTGAACTGGTAACTTGGTCAGAGTCCTGCTTAATGTCTGAGATGGAAAGTAAACTGAGCCTTGGAAAGTTAGACCAAACTTAGACCATTCCTTCTAACCCCCTTTCTGCAGAGGAGGAATTCTCCTGCTTGTGGCAGGAGTGTGGCTTTTGCTCTCTGGACAATTCTGCTGACCTCATCCGCCATGTCTACTTCCACTGCTACCACACCAAGCTGAAACAGTGGGGGCTGCAAGCCTTGCAAAGCCAAGCGGACCTCAGCCCCTGCATCCTGGACTTCCAGAGCCGAAACGTCATCCCTGACATCCCTGACCATTTCCTGTGTCTATGGGAACATTGCGAGGTCAGCAGACAATCCCAGAAATAGGGGTAGAAGGAAGCTGGGGATCTGGACTCAAGATCTTTCTGGGGTGCCTTCTAGTTCTGAGACTCCTGCTAGTATCTTCCTCTATTCTTGTGTAACTCCTTTATCTTAAAACTTCCCCATTCCATAAGTTAATTAGGGAGAGGGCAAAAAGCCCCCTTTTGATATGGGTGAGAGTCCCTCTAACCACTCTTGAGTCCTCACCCCAAGTTGCCCTGGCACAGAGTACCTTCGACAATCCTGAGTGGTTCTATCGGCACGTGGATGCGCACAGCCTGTGCTGTGAATACCAAGCAGTCAGCAAGGACAACCATGTGGTGCTGTGTGGCTGGAAAGGTAGGGTCACCCATCTGCTCTGGCCTCTGGAGGGGTTAAGGGTCTGGAGGAGCCAGGGATGGGACCAGTCCTGCAAGACAAAGCAGGCTGCTGGCTGGAGAAACTTGGTACCAGAGCCTAGTTGGGGACGGGGATTTAAGGATGGAGTACGATCAGCTCTTCCTTCCCAGGCTGTACCTGTACCTTCAAGGACCGGTGTAAGCTTCGAGAACACCTCCGCAGCCACACCCAGGAGAAGGTGGTGGCCTGTCCCACCTGTGGGGGCATGTTTGCCAACAACACCAAGTTCTTAGATCACATCCGGCGCCAGACCTCGCTGGATCGTAAGCAATTGGAAAGAAGAGGGAGAGTGTGGGCTATCCTACTTAAAGTGGCGATGAGTGTGCTCACAGGGGAGGTGACTGCTGAGGAGATCTGTACCCTGGCTCTCTTCTCCTTTGGGGTCAGGCACCTCCTAGACTTGTCTTAGGCATTGTTTAGCACTTCCTGTTGGTGGTGTCAGTTGTCTCAGGAACCCCCACAACAGCCCCACGAGGCAGGCTTCTTGTTCCCCTTTTACAGATGAGGAAACTGAGGCTCAGAGAGGTTAAACCCCTTACCTGAGATCACACAGCCAGTAAGTGGTAAAGCTGGCCTTCAGCCTCAGGTCTGGACTCCACATCCCGTCCGTAGCTTCCCTTTGCTCCGTGGGTGGTTCCCTTCTGTCTGGGATGGGTCCCCTCTCCTCTGCCCTTCACGGTTGTCTTCAGTTGCCCTTTTTTCTGCCCACTCCACCCCAGAGCAGCGTTTCCAGTGCTCTCACTGTTCTAAGAGATTTGCCACAGAGAGGCTGTTGCGTGACCACATGCGCAATCATGGTGAGTGACCTGCCCTCCAGCCTCCCTGCCCTCTCTTCGGGGTCCTNTGAGTCCACAGATGATAGCTTCTTCTCTGCTCCTCAGTGAATCACTATAAATGCCCTTTGTGTGACATGACCTGCCCACTGCCTTCCTCCCTCCGAAATCACATGCGCTTTCGACACAGTGATGACCGGCCCTTTAAATGTGATTGTTGTGACTACAGGTAAGGGGACTCGGGGGTCAAAATCCAGGGCTCAATTTTCAGGGTTCCCTATACTCTTCAACCCATCCTGATTTCTCCTGGTAGCTGCAAGAATCTGATTGACCTCCGGAAGCACCTGGATACCCACAGCAAGGAGTCAGCCTACAGGTGTGACTTCGAGAACTGCAGCTTCAGCGCTCGGTCTCTCAGCTCTATCAAGTCTCATCACCGCAAAGTGCATGAGGTACGTGACTGCTGGGCAAGGGCTCTCGGGAGTGTGAGTGAAGAGCTTACCTCACTGCCTGCTCCCATCCTCATCAGGGAGACTCTGAGCCAAGGTACAAATGTCATGTCTGTGACAAATGCTTCACACGTGGCAACAACCTCACTGTGCACCTTCGCAAGAAACACCAGTTCAAGTGGCCCTCAGGACACCCTCGTTTTCGGTATGTATAAGTCTTTCTGCACAGATGCATATGCTTTCCTTGTTTTCATTTATTTCTGTGTGTACACGGAGCTGCCAGTTCTCTAGAGGTTGGGACACAGCGTGTGAAGTTGTTTCTCTCCTACCTTTGGTGGGTTCCAGGTACTGAACTCAGGTTGTCAGGCGTGCATGGCAAGCATTTCACTCTCGGAGCCATATGACAGACTTTTTAACAAGGAAAAAAAAGGATTTGAATTTTATGGTACTTTGATGCCTACCCCCTATGTTTAGACTCAACCTTAAAANTGGTGGTGGAGCAAAGATTGTTTTGGTGTTTTATTTTATTTATTTTTTTGTTCTTGTTCTGGAACTCTCTTTGTAGACCAGGTTGGCCTTGAACTCACAGAGATCCGCCTGCTTCTGCCTCCCGAGTGCTGGGATTGAAGGTGTGTGCCACCATAAGTGGCTCTAGTTTGTTTTTGAGACAGGATCTCCGTGTAGCCCTGGCTGGCCTTGAACTCACAGAGATCCGCCTACCTCTGCCTCTAATGAGATTACAGGCATGTGCCACCATGCAAGGCTGTGACTTCTCTAATGAAAGCTTGGTTTCAGATTCAACAAGTAATGCCAGAAGTTCTGCAGCCAGAGCAAGAGTTAAAGGCTAAGAGTCCTGACTTCCAACTCCATGGCCTCTTCATTAACTTTGACACTCCACCCTATTACAGAGCCAATCAGTCTCTACTGGGTTGGGCTTCTGCCTTAATTTTTCCATTTTGAGTCCTCTCCTGACCTTTCTTCTACATATTCCATTAAAAACCTTTTCTTAATCTTCAGGTCTATCACATAGAATCCTAAGACTTCTTCCAGCTAGCATATTTGTATCTTCACCCTCTGTCTCCAGGCCATTTCTTCATCCTCTACTGGTCTCCTGCCTTCTCCTTCTCCAGGTACAAGGAGCATGAAGATGGCTACATGCGACTACAGCTAGTTCGATATGAGAGTGTGGAGCTGACCCAGCAGCTGCTCCAGCAGCTACAAGAGGGATCAGATCCAGGAGGGGCACTGAATGAAAGCAGCCTGCAAGGCATTGTTCTAGAAACAGTGCTAGGGGGGCCAGGACCTGAGGAAGAGATGGAAGAAGAAGATAGGGTTGAGGGGACAGCCATCTCGGCCTCTCAGGACAACCCCAGTTCTGCCATCCATGTGACCAATCAGACAGACAGCCAAGGCCAGCGAGAAATTGTCTACTATGTGCTGTCTGCAGCCCCAGGAGAGCCCCCGCCAGTCTCTGAACTATCCTCGAGCGAGATGGAAAAGCTTCAAGGAATACCTGAGAAGCCAGAGGTTCAGATGGTATGAGGCTGGAGAGCCTGACCACTCCTCCAGATCCTGGAGCTTGAGCCAGGCAGGTAGCAGTGCCCCTGATGGGCAGGCTTTGTTTTTGGATGCCTTTAAAAGTGGTGCTGAGAACAGTGTGTTCCCCTCTGACTCAGGTGGTGTCATTCTATAGACTCTGAGTAATTCCCCCACCCCCTCACTGTTCTTTATGGGGAACCCGAGAAGTTGGACTCATTGAGGAAATCTTCCTTATGTGTTCTCATTAGAGGAGCTCTTACCAGGTTTAAGCATACTCCCTTGGCATGCTAGACGTGAGTAAAATTAGTCCACATCCACTCCTCTCTTTAGGGGTCCGTTGGCCCAGGGATGAGTGACTGTTCCTTATGAGAGCCGCTTCCTCACTATAAGTTAAGCATTGAGAACAGGGGCCATTTCTCTCAAGGTTTCCTTTTACATTCCGGGGACACTTATGGTTATCTTCAGGGACAGGATTAGAGATACTGTGTATGTATGACAGTTGTCTTTTGGGAATAAACCACTTGGGGTTGTTATTTACTTCTCAAATTTGGTGGCAGTTAGCTAGGTAACAGAGACACAGCTGTCTAGAAGTGGAGCTGAATAATTAGGCCTGCCCCTTTAGTGACCAGGGTGGTTTCTTTAACTGTCATGTACCCATTGCAGAGTTTGTCCATTGCTTCCAGGGCATGTACCAGCTTTGTGGAAGGTGGCCTCAAGTGCTTGTCCATGAGTGACTACCAGTAGTGTCACAGAAAGGGTATGAATGGCATCAAGACTGCACCATCAGTCCTAATTAGAACCTTGTGCCTCTAGGGTAGGTTGGGATTCTGGGACTGCAAAGGAATCTGAAGTAGAGGTGGGTTGAGAGGTCACCCAGAGAATGCCAAGTACTCAAGGGCCAGGAATCAAGCTAGAAGATTGTGTCTATACATTTTCCTAGAAAGTGGATCTATTTTCATTGAATTAAAAAAATTCTTATGTATATTGCACATATATGTTTATTTAATTTTATTTCATGTGTATGAGTGTTTTGCCTGCATGTAAGTGTATCTGTCTTTGGCCCATGGAGGTAAAAAGAGGGTGACTGATCCTCTGAAACTGAAGTTACAGACAGCCGTGAACTACCATGTGGGTGCTAGGAACTGAATCCAAGTCTTTGCAAGAGCAATAAGTACTCTCAACTGCTTAGCTATCTCTCCAACCCCTGTCATTGGATTCTTAAAGAAGTTGAAACTCCTCAAAATAAGAACCTTTTTTTTTTTTT
>LZPO01116378.1:214143-236590 GCA_001675575.1 Neotoma lepida | reverse complement strand
GACAGTATTTCTCTGTGTAGCCCTGGCTCTCCTGGAACTTACTCTGTAGCCCAGGCTAGCCTCGAACTCAGAGATCCACTTGCCTCTGCCTTCTGAGTGCTGGGATTAAAGGCATGTGCCACCACTTCCTGGCAAGAGCCTGTCTTTCAAAGAAAAAGAAAAGATAGAGGAAAACATTTGAAAAAAGATTGTAGAGAGCTGAGCTGGATGGAGAGATGGCTCAGGAGTTAAGAGATCCTTTTGCCCCTGCAGAGGACCTGAGTTCAGTTCCCAGTACCCATGTTGAGTGGCTCACAACCATCTATAACTGCAGCTCTGGGGCGGCCCAACCCCCTCTGGCCTCTTCAGGCGCCTGCATTCATGCACACNCACCTCCGTGCATACATATAATTAAAAATAAAATGATTTTTAAAAGAAATGCAAGGGACTAGGCAGATGGCTCAGTGGTTAAGAGCACTTGTTCTTCCATTCCATTTGCAGCACCCACATGGCAGCTCACACCATCCATAACTCCAGTTCCAGAGGATCCAGTGTCCTCTTCTGACCTCCACAGGCCCCAGACATGCACATGGTGCACATACACACCTGCAGACAAANCACTCATGCATATAAAATGAAAAATAAAATAATTTTAAAAAATGCAGCTGGGGGCTGTGGCTCCATAATTGAGCATGTGCTTAACATGTGTGAAGCCTTGGGCTCAATCCTNAGCACTGCCCACACAAAAAGTATCCANCTGTCTTAAGCATATATAGGTTTTTTTCAACACAATATAGTATTGTTTATCTAGCATAAATAATTAGCACATAACCATCTACACTTAGCATTTACATTGTATTAACTGTTTAAATAGTCCAGAGATTATTTAGTATATAGTAAGGTGTGCATAGACTATATACAAACACTCATTTGACATAAGGGACTTGAGCATCCAGGCATATTTGATACCCACAAGGGATTCAGAACTNACCATCTGTGGAGGGACAACTGTGTGTGTACGTATTCCTTCTTCCCCACCACCTCCTGGACTGGAAAATGAATGGGTACTTGGGGAGAAGAAAGAGGTCCCTAATATCTGGAGTGCATGAAACAAGCGTTTGAGAGATGACCCTAGAAAAGTCAACTTGGGGCCAGATTATGAAAAGTTTCCTATTCCAGGCTAAATGTTTGGAGTTTGCCTCACAAGCAGTAGGGAGCTATAGAGGGTGTCTCAGCAAGGAGGAGTAATGTGATCTGGCAAATGGTTTTGTGAGTTCAAGGGGAGATCCCAAGGTTAGAACAGCTGGATGGAGTGCGGCTGTCTTGAACTGAGCCTTGAAGGCTGATTGGATGTGTGGAAGGCCACACCCCCTCCCATGCTTCTTTTCCAGGTGGTTCCACGAGTGTTTGGGCGCATGGTGAGTAAGAGTCGGGAGGCGGTGGCCCAGGCCATGGTGCTGGAGATGTTCCGGGAGGAGGACTACTACAATGACGATGTCCTGGATCAGATGGGTGCCAGCATCCTGGGTGTGGAGGGCCCCCGGCGCCACCCAGATGAACCCCCTGAGGATGAAGTCTTTGAACTCTTCCCCATGTTCATGGGGGGACTTCTCTCTGCCCACAACCGGGCGGTGCTGGCTCAGCTTGGCTGCCCCATTAAGAACCTGGATGCCCTGGAGAATGCCCAGGCCATTAAGAAGAAACTGGGGAAGCTGGGTCGGCAGGTGCTGCCCCCCTCAGAGCTGCTTGACCATCTCTTCTTCCACTATGAGTTCCAGAACCAGCGCTTCTCAGCTGAGGTGCTCGGCTCCCTGCGCCAGCTCAATTTAGCAGGCGTGCGCATGACACCCCTCAAGTGCACAGTGGTAGCCGCTGTACTAGGAAGTAGAAAGCACCCTCTGGATGAGGTGAATTTGGCTTCCTGCCAGCTGGATCCTGCTGGGCTACACACTCTCATGCCTGTCCTCCTGCGTGCCCGGAAACTCGGGTGAGAACTAATTCTTAGGTATAGGCATAAAGGAAAGAGAGGGTGCTACAAGCCAAAGGAGTGAATGAGTGCTATAGGCCAGGGGGTGTATGAGTCTGCTTTCTGTTGCTATGACAATACCTAAGGCTAAGCCTAATCCCAGAATTCAAAAGACTGAGGCAGGAGGAGTGCTATGAGTTTGAGTTCAGCTTGAGCTACACTGTGAATTCCTGGCCAGCCTGGGCTGCATAAGACCTTGTCTCTTGGGGCTGGAGAGATGGCTCAGGGTTAAGAGCTCTGGCTGCTCTTCCAGAGGTCCTGAGTTCAATTCCCAGCACCCACATGGTGGCCCTCTTCTGGTGTAAAGGTGTATATGTAGCTAGAGCCTCATACACATAAAATAAATAAATAAATCTTTAAAAAAAAAAAAGAGAAGACCTTGTCTCAAGAAGGAGGAGAGGGAGAGAGGAGTTTATAGTTTGGAGGCTGAAATGCTATACATGGGTTCATGCTCTGGTGAAGGCCCCTGAGGCTACGTTTCAATGTGGCAGAAGAACAGAGAAGGAAACAGCTGTGTGTAGAGAAGGCTAGGCACATGGAGAAGCCTTGATGAACAACAACCCACTCTAGTGGGAACCAAAGCCCTCCAAGTCCAGCTAACCTGCTGCAAGAGCAGATCCCCTACCGATCCTCAATCAGCCTTCATCTATGAAGGCTCGACCTTCCTGCAATACAACCACAAACCTCCAACTCATGTCCCTTGGCATAGCAGACCACAGCTGGGTGGGATGGAGGAGGTGTGGGCAGAGGGGACAGGAGCAGTGTGAGGGAAGAAAAATGGAGATGACAGGAAGCAGGCTGGTGAGGAAGGGCCACAGTCCATAGAAGACTCCATGCTGAACTGCTTTCTTGTCTCTTGCCTCCCCTCTGGCCACCTTCTGCTCCAGGTTGCAACTCAACAGCCTGGGCCCTGAGGCCTGCAGGGATCTCCGAGACCTGTTGCTACACAACCAGTGTCAGATCACCACTCTGCGGTGAGTGTCAGTGGCCTGATGGGAGGCTCTGGCTCTTCTGATGGCCTCAGACATGGTGAGCAGCCTGCCTCACAACATGGCTGGCACAGGCCTGCCCTGGCTCTAGAAAAGAGGTTGTCTGGGCCCTGGCTAGCTTCTTGCCCAGTTCCATTACAAGCATCAGAAAGGAGCAAGGCAGTGACACATGCCCTTAACCCCAGCACTCAGAAGGCAGAGACAGGTAGATCTNTGAGTTCAAGGCCAGCCTGGTCTACAGAGCAAGTTCCTGCAGGGTCTACAGGACAGTCAGGGCTACACAGAGAAACTCTGTCTCCCCAAAACAAACAAAATAAATAAATATGAAGAAAGGAGCAAGGAAGACACCAGGAGTGGGTGTTAAGAAAGCCTTTCTCCTGGCTAATATTAGCCTGGGGACAGGAAAGCTGCAGTAATTCCTGGGCCAGTTGCCTGGCAACAGAGTCACTGTTCCCTGCAGACTCACCATAATGCTGGATACTCTTNAGTTGCTTCCAANGTGTTGGCTGATTTCCTAGGAACTCAGATGTCTAGGGGGTCCTGGTTTCTGATTAGAATCAGGAGAAGTGAATGAGGAAGAAGACAGGAGGGCTGAAGGGGACTCCTGAAGGGGCTCAGGAGGTAAAGGTGGCTGCAGCCACGCCTGACAAGCTGAGTTTAATCCCCAGGACCCACAAGTTGGTTTGGAGGAAAGAACCAATTCTCACAAGTTGTCCTCTGACCTCCATAGCCTCCTCCCTCACCTCACCCCCACAGGCACACATGCACAAAATAAATAAAAAAAAATGTTTTTAATGAAAAGGAGGGGGGTGGCAGAATGGAGGACGGAAGGCTGGGGAGGCAGTAAAGGAAGGTGCAAGAAAGGGACTAATAAGGAAAGAAGGGGCACGGAGAGTCAGGAAGCAAGAGAAAGGAGGAGGAAGAGAAATCTGCTTCCCCTCACTCCCCCTCCTGGGCAGGGACCACTTCTCATCTCACTGTCCCTTCTCCTGGGCCTCATTTCTGTGTCCAGGCTGGCCTCCAACCCAGATGTGCCCCCTTTGGCCAAAATCCTATGTGTGGCCAAAATCCGATGTGCCCAAATCCTTGGGCACCTACAATGCTTCACCCACCCCTTGCCTTGCTTCTGGCCCTTAGGCTGTCCAACAACCCACTGACAGCAGCAGGGGTTGCCTTACTGATGGAGGGGCTGGCAGGAAACACCTCGCTGACACACCTGTCCCTGCTGCACACCGACCTTGGAGACAAGGGGCTGGAGCTGCTGGCTGCCCAGCTAGACCGGAACAAGCAACTGCAGGAACTGAACGTGGCCTACAATGGTGCTGGTGATGCAGCAGCCCTGGCCTTGGCGAAGGCTGCTCAGGAGCATCCTTCTCTGGAGCTGCTGCAGTAAGTCCTGGGCTGATCTCATCCCCTCGGGCCCCAACCCCACTTTTTCTCCCTCTTCAGTATGTTCTTCCTACCCAAGGGGTGCTCTGGACCCGAGCCTGCTGTCTCTATTCCCTTTCTTATCCTGGTTTACCCAGTGCTGAGCCAACCCAAGTCCTCCGTGATTGTCCCTTAACCTGCTCTGATTCCCTACCACCATTTCTCCCAGGGACTGCTGTCCCTGGTCACACTAAATGTGTCTATTGGCTTCTACCTCTTCTCTGGCTTATTGCAGGTTCTTTTTGTGATGCTAGGGAGTGAACCCAGGGCTTTGTGCATGCTAAGCACTCCACCACCTGAGCTACATCCCCATCTTTTATTACAGACCTTGCCCCTCCNACTCAGCAGCCTGAAGGGAGTTATAAGGCTTTCTGGCTCTCTGCCTATCCACCTTGGGCCTTCTCAAAACCCGGATGAATGATATCCTTCCATCTCTTTCCCAACAGCCTCTACTTCAATGAGCTGAGTTCAGAGGGCCGCCAGGTCCTGTGTGACTTGGGGGGCTCTGGTGAAAGTGGTGCCCGGGTTGTGGCCTCACTGACAGAAGGAGCAGNGGTGTCTGAGTACTGGTCAGTGATCCTTAGTGAAGTCCAGCGCAACCTCAACAGCTGGGACCCGGCTCGGGTCCAAAGCCATCTCAAGCTCCTGCTTCGGGATCTGGAAGACAGCCGAGGCGCCACCCTTAATCCTTGGCGCAAGGCTCAGCTGCTTCGAGTGGAGAGTGAGGTCAAGACCCTTCTGGAGCAGCTGGGAGGCTCTGGATGCTGAGACAGTGACAGCTGTGACCTAAGTCTGGGACCACTGGCCCCAAAGCCCTTCCCTCTATGGCTTCCTGGTGTGCGCAACTCCTTGCAGAAAGACCTGCAGTCAAAGCAATGGCACAACTGTGCTGCCCCAACCCACAAGTCCAGCCAGAATCCCAAGCCAGACTTCCCAAGGTCAAATTGGTGAATTGATGCTTGGACTTGGATATTGAGCATGTCACCTCTCCTTTTGCCTAGAAAGACTAAGAAGAATATGACACACGAGTGACAAATTACCCTGGGGCCCCACCACCAATCTTGCCTCTCCCTCCTCTGATTGTGTTACCAAGGGGCACACCTCTCATGTTTGCCATGTTGGGGGTTCTGCCATCTACCAGATGGCTACTGGATGGCTTCCCATTCCTGCCTTATGCTCACCTCTGGACACAAGATGCCCTCACGTGGTGCTTTTCCCAGCCTCATGTCCCTTCAACTGTTACACAGGTATCGATGGCTCCAAGGCCACTAGGGATAAGTGTGCCCACCTTGCTGGTATTAAAAAGCTAAAAAGCTGTGTGTCTTCCACTCCCTGTGGTCTCCTCTTCCTTGCCTGGTGATTCTAAGAAAGGGTTAGTCTGGTTTATCTTCTATTGAGGATAGTTCCTGGCCACTAGACTCAGAGGCAGTAGAATTACTGGCGTTTTAGTATGGATACTTGGGCTCTGGCAGCCCTAACAAGCTGAGCTTTGCCACCAATCCTCGATAAACTATTTAAAAAGAGAATAGTGAAAAAGCAGAGAAAGGCTGGAGAGATGGTTCAGCAGGTTCAGAACTCTCGCTGCTCTTCCAGAGGACAGGAGTTGAATTCCCAGCAACTACATGGTGGGGAGGGGGGAGTTCACAACCACTTGTAACTCTAGCTCCAGGGGATCCAACACCCTCTCCTGGCCTCTGTGGGTGACACATACACACACACTCTCTCCCCTTCTCTCACATCACATACTCATAACACGCACACACACACAGGCACTCATACATAATGATTTTTTTTTGAGACAGGGTTTCTGTTGTTTGTTTTTGCTCTTTTAGGGGGCCCACCACCCAGCTCCCAAATAAATCACACATGGAAGATTATTCTTAATTATAAATGTCTGGCCTTAGCTTGGCTTGTTACTAGCCAGCTTTCCTTAACTTAAATTATCCCATCTACCTTTTGCCTCTGGGATTTTCCCATTCTCTTACTTTTGTAAATTTTACTCTTACTCTGTGGCTTGCTGTGTAGCTGGGTAGCTGGCCTCTGGAGTCCTCCTCCTACCTGTCTCCTTCTTTGATCTTTCTTCTTCTTCCCAGATTTCTCCTTCTATATATTCTCTCTGCCTGTCAGCCCCACCTATTCTTTCTCTTGCCTCTCTATTGGCTGTTCAGCTCTTTACTAGACCATCAGGTGTTTTACACAGGCACAGTAAGACAGCTTCACAGAGTTAAACAAATGCAACATAAACAAAAGTAACACACCTTAAAATAATGTTCTACAACAGGTTTGTCTGTGTAGCCCTGGCTATCCTGGAACTCATTCTGTAGACCAGGCTGGGCTCAAACTCACAGAGATCCGCCTGCCTCTGTCTCCTGGGTGCTGGGATTAAAGGCATGTGCCACCACCTCCTGTCTATAAATACTTTTCTTTTTAACTTAGAAAAGTGGAGAAAGATTTGTGGCCACATCAGGAAGAGGAACAAATAAAAAGGTCCCGTGCCTTCCCCCCACCAGCTCATCTTTCAGGACCCTGACCTGGGATTTAAGTTTAAATACAGTAGAGGGCAAGAGGTATGTGCACTAAGCAGTCCTGTCAGGGAGTGGTCTTGAACCACTGGCTCACTGACTGCTCCAGTCTGTCCTGCAAGGTGGTCTGACAAATTGTCAGAACTGCGTGACACCTCTTNTTGGGAGACAAGTTCTGGCTGGCATCAGGGAGGNCTTCATCTTTTGTCTTCCCCAGCTTAAGATTCCTGGAGAAATTCTAATTCTTTGGGATCCTTTGTTTGAACAGTCTGATAGCCAAAGGGAGAGGCACAAATATCTTTAGATAATTGTATTGCTGTAGGGGTTGCGTTAAGACCCTGGGATGAGGGTGTCCATGCTGGGCCTTAGAATTCCTGTTGTCCTTTTCATACTTACTGCCCCCAGCTTGGAATTACAATGACCAGTGATCTACTTTTTTTCTGGACACAAGAACAACAGGGTCAGTTAGAGGCTGTCTTGAGAAAGGTAGGGCCCAAANCTGGGGGCAGAAGTACATAGACACACACTTACCTGAGAAAGAGTCCCATGGCTGTTAACCATTTACTCTATTGCTTCCTTGCAGCGTCTTCAAGGAGGCGTGACTCGGGACGGGGCAGGTGGGAGGGTCAGCTGGTTATAATGAACCTTGTCCCTACTCTAAGTCCTGGGTCACTGATTCAACTATGGAGGCAACTGCAGGTAGGAGGTGGGGAGATATCCTTGAAAGGGAACTTTGGGGCAGCAGCAGATGGGACAGATTTGGAATCTTTGGGTCTAGGACACACTTGATATTGGGGCTTGTAGCTCTGAGGCAAATAGACAGAACTAAAGAGGAATGAGGTGAGCATGTACGTCTGTCTTCCTGGTCCACACCCTGTACTGATAGGTTCAGATTTATGTGCCACAGAACTGGGGGAGGGAAATAAAGAGGAGTCCACACGCCTGTGTGTGAAGATAGCAGAGCAGAATGGGAAGGGTTTGGGGTTCTCCTAAGCCCTTTCGGGTTTTTATTATGGAAGTCCTATCTTGGGAGGAGTGTGTCTCTTACTCCTCCTTTGTCCAGCAGATCTTCAAGACACGGCCTTGTTAACTCAGTAAGTAGTATGAGGGTTGAAGAAGAATTGAAGATGAGGAGGCTCTCAGTTGTCATCAGCACCTCAAGTAGGACCTGGGACCCCAGTCCAGCTACATGTTTCTCTTCCTTGCCTCTCCTGTCTCCTTACAGGAAGTTTAAGTTTAATCCAAGGCTGGGCATTGACAATCCTGTCCTCTCCCTGGCAGAAGACCAGGACCAATCTGGTAACCCCTCACCCCTGGCAATGATCACTTTTCCCTAGAGACATTACAGTGCCACACAGCCTCCTGTCTCCTTGGTAACCACTAACNGCCTCCTTCTGATATCAGTAACTAAGCAGAGGTAGANGGGGCAGCTTTCCCTTTGCTTTAGCCATCCTGCCCATGCNGTNTCTGNCCATTCNGCTATAAAGCCCACCCTCTCACTGGCTGGAAGCTGCCCAGTGCTCCGATAGGGCAGCCACTGGACGGTCCTGTACTTGGACTGTGTCTCCCTCCTTCTCTTTCGCTACCTACCTTCTGCTCCAGATCCCTGGAACCTGCAAAGGCCTCGCTTCTGTCTGCTGAGCAAAGAGGAGGAAAAGAGTTTTGGGTTCCATTTGCAGCAGCAGCTGGGCAAGGCTGACCATGTGGTATGCAGGGTGGATCCAGGCACCTCTGCCCAGCGCCATGGTCTCCGGGAAGGAGACCGGATCCTGGCGGTGAACAATAACATCGTGGAACATGAGGACTATGCAGTGGTGAGGTTGGGCTGGGACTCCTTGTGGTACAAAGGAACATTCCACAGCACTTCAGAGAAGAAGAGGAGGCTGACACTTGCCTAAGCACTCTGGTGCATGGGNTAAGCCTCACTCTCCCTAGACCCCATGGAGATACCCAGCTAGAAGGATTTGATAAAGGCACCCACAGATCTGGTTCTACAGTGGAAATGCACGTTCTAAGGNATCCTGGCATTTCACCAGGGGACCAACCTTTCTCACACCCCTGTGTCCTTATACAGGTAGTGCGCCTCATCCGGGCCAGCGGTCCCCGGGTATTGCTGACAGTCTTGGCAGGACACGTGCATGATGTGGCACGTGCCCAGCAGGGGAGCGATGTCTCCGTTTGTCCTAGCCTGGGCTCGGAGGTCAGGCCCCGGTTGTGCCATGTAGTAAAAGATGAAGGTGGCTTTGGCTTCAGCATCACCCATGGTGAGCTTAGGGCNTAAGATGGGGCAGTCAGAGANGGAGAACTCAGCCTCTGTTCTAGGCAAGCAGCAGCCTGGGAGTTACTTTGTCTGCCTTTAGGAGCTCGGGGCCCTTTCTGGCTGGTGCTCAGCTCGGGAGGAGCTGCTGAGAGGGCTGGGGTNCCTCCTGGGGCCCGGCTGCTAGAAGTGAATGGTGTCAGTGTGGAGAAGTTCACTTCCACCCAGCTCAGTAGGAAGGTAGGGCTGCCTGCNGTGGCTTTCTACATGAACCCNGTCTCCTGAGGGAGGGTCTGCCTATGTCACCCCCTCTTTTTTTCCTCTATAGTTTGTGTGAGGCCCACCCTCATTCCTGGGCCTGGGAGGAGGTACCTCTCCATCCCCACACAGATAGCTTACACTTATACTCTTGCTGGGTCCCCATAGCTTTGGCAGAGTGGAGATCAGGTGACTCTGCTGGTGGCAGGGCCGGAGGTAGAGGAACAGTGTCATCAACTGGGAATGCCTCTTGCTGCACCCCTGGCAGAGGGCTGGGCACTGCCTGCCAAGCCCCGGTGTCTAAACATGGAGAAGGGGCCTCAAGGCTTTGGGTTCCTGCTCCGGGAGGAGAAGGGCCTGGATGGTCGCTTCGGTGAGTGGCAGCCCTAGGGGTGGGTAGGAACTGGGCCTTAGGATGGTCATACATACCCAGTTGTGCACTTCTCAGTGTCTGTGAGAGGTGCCCCTGTCTGAGCCACAGCCCTTGGGCGTCCTCCCATGTACTACAGGGTTAGTCCCTGGGAGAGCATGGGGGTGAGTCCGGGAGGAGCAGTGAATATGTCTACGTCCCAGGACAGTTCTTGTGGGAGGTGGACCCAGGACTGCCAGCTGACAAGGCTGGGATGAAGGCTGGGGACCGCCTGGTGGCTGTGGCTGGGGAAAGCGTGGATGAGCTGGGCCATGAGGAAACAGTGTCCAGGATCCGAGCACAGGGCTCTTATGTCTCCCTCATTGTCGTCGATCCTGAGGCTGACCGCTTCTTCAGCATGGTGCGCAAGTGACAGGGTCAGGGAGAGGGTGGGAATGGAGCAGGGCTCAGGTGCCACAGGTTTGCTCTGTCTGCCCCCACCCCCAGGTACGGCTGTCTCCCCTCCTCTTCTTGGAGAACACAGAGATTGCTGCCTCCTCTCTGGCAGAAACAAAGGATCTTCCAGTTGAAGATACAGTTGAGCCTTCCAGCCCTGTTGGCTCCCGCCAATGCCTCTTGTACCCTGGGCCCGGAGGTGGCTATGGATTCAGGCTCTGCTGTGTGGCCAGTGGGCCTTGTCTCATCTCCCAGGTGACTTCTGCACCACTGCCTTGGAATCTTTCCATCATTTATCACTTACTTTCTTCTGCCCCCGCCTCCCCCCTGCTACATGCCCAGCCTTAGAACACCTGACAAATTCTTCTGTGTGTGTCCCCTGTACTGCCAGGTGACCCCAGGAGGCTCAGCTGCCCGCGCAGGGCTGCAAATGGGAGATGCAATTTTGGAGGTGAATGGATATCCTGTGGGTGGAGACAATGACCTGGATAGGCTTCAGCAGCTGGCTGAGGCCGAGCCACCCCTCTGCTTGACGCTGGCAGCTAGGAATCTGCAGGCCTTAGAAGCCTGGATTTCCTCAGAGTCTGGAAAGGTAAAGGCAAAGAGACAGGTAGAACTATGAAAAGGGAGGAGAGGAGGGTTGCTGGGTAGAGCCGTGTGGGGTGTGTGGAGTAGGGGGGCACTGTAGGACATAGGAAGTGAGGACAGAAGAATCCATGAAATAAGTCTCATTCCTGAGCAGTCAGAGCATGTTGGGGCAGGAAGATAAACTCTTCTGATCCCAGCCTGACTCGGTCCTTCCTCTCTCTGTGTAGGACTGGACCCTGGCTTCGGAGCGGATGTAGGACACCCCTGCTTGGNACAGACTTGCCTAGTGGCTTTCCTGNCCTTGCTCTGCACCCTGAGGTGGAGGGAGCCAGGAATGGTCTCTCCAAGCCGGACGTGGGAGCTGGAGGANTCAGACACCACTGATTGCAGGACTGCCAGGGACCTTCTTCCCTTCTCATGAGCCTAGCTCCAGCAGAGGGGTGTGGACAGAGACCTCAGGCAGGCTCGGGAGAGAGCCTGAGTCTCCACAGGGTGTTATGTAGACATTTTGAGGAGAGCTACAAAGATGAATTTCTGCCCAAGAAGGTAATGCTGTGGAGCCGTTTAGGATCGAAGCCGTGAGAACTTAGGCTAGACATGACCCCAGTGTCATGTGGCTTGAGGATTTGGAGATCAGTCATGCTTTCCTTCTGTGAGCCCCTTAGAAACTTGGGAGCTGGCTCCTGGCCACTGTAATGTCCTGTTACAGCCTTTCCCAGTTGGCCAGTGAG
Source organism: Neotoma lepida (assembly GCA_001675575.1). Lineage (NCBI taxonomy): Eukaryota > Metazoa > Chordata > Mammalia > Rodentia > Cricetidae > Neotoma > Neotoma lepida. Next base: position 225,007 of record LZPO01116378.1, on the reverse strand, counting down.
ATGGCTCAGTCGGTAAAGGTGCTTGCCACTAAGCCTGACAACCTGAGTTCGATCCCCAGAACTGCATGATAGAAGGAGAGACCCAATTCCTGGAAGTTGTCCTCTGACCTCTATATGAGCACCTTGGTATGCCATTGTCCAAATAAATAAGTAAATATATGTGCAGTCTTTCTGTATAAATCTGGCTTTGCGTTTCTGTTGGTGAGAATAAGCTAAGGCAATTTAAAGGAACCGAAGGTGCTCCAGGCTTTAGGGAATGGGATCTAGTTTCTGTGGGAGAGGGGTTAGAACCTTGTCCATTTCTTATCTTTCAGTGTTTAGGACAGTGAGACAATGGGTTAACCCAGAACATAGATGTCCCCACAAGACCCATTCCTCAATGCCAAAGGCCACAATCCACAGTTCTGTTGAATTCTACATCAAGTTGCTTTATTGTTAGACCTCAGGGATTAGAGGCCAATGGCCTCAAAGATCCAGGGGGTTGAGACCAAACTGACGTAGCTGCTCCTTGTGCCTGGTGTGGAGTCTCAGCACAGCTGCATCCCACTGAGGCTTGACAGTCCTCATCTTGGCCAAGAGACAGTCCAGGCTGCCCTGTGAACACCAAGCTTTCAGCTCCCAGGAAGAGAGGGAAGGGTGAATGTTCCCTCACGTTGCCCAGCTTGGTAATAGTTCTTTGCCAATGGCTCCCTTTTCTTTTTCTTCCTTCCTTCTGTAAGATACCCTTGCTTTGTAGTCCAGGCTGGCTTTGAACTCAGAATTCTCCTGCCTCAGCTTCCCAAGTGCTGGATTGCAAGCATGAACCACCATGCCTGGCTGCCCATTGTTTCTTTTTCTTTCTTTCTCTTTCTCTCTTTCTCTCTTTCTCTCTTTCTCTCTTTCTCTCTCTCTCTCTCTTTCTCTCTCTTTCTTTCTTCTTTCTTTCTTTCTTTCTTTCTTTCTTTCTTTCTTTCTTTCTTTCTTTCTCTCTCTCTCTTTCTTCCTTCCTTCCTTCCTTCCTTCCTTCCTTCCTTCCTTCCTTCCTCCCCCCCCCTTTCTCTAATTCTCAGGATTGAACCTAAGGCCTCACACATGCTAGGCAAGTACCCTGTCCANTAAGCTGTACATTAATCCCTCGTTTTCCTTTTTATTTTGAGATAGAGTCTGTTGCTATACTACCTAGGCTGGCGTTGAACTCTGTACCTAGGTTGGCCTTGAACCTATGATCCTCCTGCCTCAGCCTCCTGAATAGTAGGATTACAAGCTTGTGCCACTCCTTTCTTTCTCTGCTCCTTCTTCTCCCCACTTCTATTTTCCTCCTCCCATGTCTGTGCGGGGATTGAACTCATGGCCTTGCATACTAGGCTAGAGCTCTATCATTGACCTATACCCCAAGCCCCTGATTATTTTGAATCTAGGTCTCACTAAGTAGCAGCTACATAGTACATTGTAGCCAATGTTGACCTTAAACTCAAAATCTACATGCCTTAGCCACCCAAGTACTGGGATTCCAAGTCACTGGCTCTGTCAATGGCTGTTTCTCTGTTTACACTTAGAACAGAGCATGGCTTCCTTGGGTTGTGGGTCATCACACTAGCCGGGGGCAAAAGGATGGAGGGTTATGGGATACTGAGAAGATGGCCTCCAGGGAATGGTGCTTACGTGCAAGATTTCCTCATACTTGGCCTCCATGTTTGCCACATGGGCATGAAGCTGAGCCAGGGTTTCATCTTGCTCTCTGAGGGCTTGCTCAGCCTCTTCCCTTGCTGTCTTAGCCTCCCTTTGGCATGTTTCTAGGGAACAGGGCAGAAAGATAAAGAAGACAGGATGGTGACACTATACCAAGAACAGTAACCAAAGGTACCTAAAAAGGATACCTTGACAGAGGTCATTTCAGACTTCTAGGGTCATCAGCTTTCCTGAAGTCTCCATAAGGACTCACTGAGGTATGGCAGAATGAGGAGACGTTTTGAGACAGGAGATGGGTCTAAAGTCTGGTGGTTGTTACATATACAGCATGGGACAAATACCTCTGGGTCCCCATGTCTTAAATGTTTGGCTTTGTTTTGTTTAGGACAGAGTCTTATGTAGCCCAGGCTGGCCTTAAACTCGCCAAGTAGCCAAGGACAACCTTGAACTCCAGATCTTCCCTCTGTCTCCCAGGGTTGGGATTATAGACTTGTACCAACTAACATGGTTCAGTTTCTTTATAAATCTTTTCATTTATTTACTTTTAATTTTATATCTGGTTTTAAAAATAATTTTATCCCCCCCCACTATGTGTGTATGTGTGTACATGTATGCAGGTACCTGTGGAGGACAGAAGAGGGCATTGGATGGGATCCCCTGAAACTGGAATTATAATAGTTGTGTCACCATGTGGGTGCTGGAAATCAAAGCCAGGTCCCTAGGAAGAGCAGTCCGTGTTCATCACCATTGAGCCCTCTCTCTAGCCCCTTCTTTATCTTTGGAGGGAAAATGATATATGCTCCCCTTGTTTGCTGTGATGCTTAAACGTGAAAATCGTAACAAAGCCCTACCTAATATAGGAGGTGTTCAATAAATGTTGACTTTTAATTTGAAAGAAGGCCGAAGTTAGAGATAGAACCCATGGCCTGTATAAGCAACTCATGAATATTTATAGTGAAACTGAAGATATTTTGGATGCTCACACCTGGAATCCTACAATTCAGGAGACCGAGGCTGGAGGATGACTGTGAGTTCAAGGCCACCTTGGGCTTTTTGAGGAATAAGAAGACTCAGGAGAGGACTGGAGCAATGGCTTAACGGTTCAGAGCACTGGCTTCTGCTCCTGCAGAGAACCCGGGTTTCATTCCCAGCACCCACATGGTGGTGCAGAATCATGTCTAACTCCAGTTCCAGGGGATCCGATGCCCCCTTCTGACCTCTGTTTTCTTATCTGATTGGTTTACTCANTGATTTAACAAGTAGTAATTTAAGGCCTTCTACCTCATGCTCGGCTTTGAAGATACTGAAGTAAATTAAGTCTACTGTTTTCTGTAGTTTGGTTGTAAAAGTCAGGTAACTAATAAGAAATGTGTTTTGCTTAGGACAGACAGGGCAGTGAAGGGGATAACTGTGGGAATTGGGGAGATTAAACAAGGGGGGAAGGGGGTGACAGTCCTACCTTTCCTTTACCACTAGCTTAGAGGGTTTTTTAAAAAATTTTCTTTTCTTAGAGTTATTTATTTTGTAATTTTATGTGTATGATGCTTTGCCTGCGTGCATGTATGTGCACCACGTGGGTGTCTGTGGAGGTCAGAAGAGGACATTAGCTCCCCTAGGGCTGGGGTTACAGATGGTTGTGAGCCACTATGAGGATGCTGGTTCAGATTCTCTGTAAGAACAAGTGCTCTTAACTGCTGAACCAACTCTCTTAGAGGCCAAGTCCAGCCCCTAGCATAGAGGTTTGTGCCACAGAACTCTGCTCAGAGGAAAGTTAGGGTGAAGGTGACCCTAGTTAAAATTCAGATTGTAGACATCTAGAGAAGGATTTTCTATGTGCACTCTTCCATGCTGGGCCTTGTTAATGAGCCTGGGAGTGAAATGGTGAGCCATGGGGCCTACCTAGCTGCTCCCGCAGACCTCTCACTTCCTCCTCCAGCTGCTTGCTTCGGGTCCATAGCTCCTCTTGCAGGGCCCGACGCTGGCGGCTCATCTCTGAGGTGGGAACCATTAGGATGGAGGAACAAAGGAAGGAAATGAAGTGGGGAAAAGTCTCAGTCGAGGAATAGAACTGAGAAACTTGGGAGACCTTGAAAGTTTGGGAGACAGAAAACCGACCCCCCCACACCCCAGCTTAAGAAGGGGACCCTGGCCCTTCTTCCCACTTACTCCCAAAGATAAAGAAAAGGGCTGTGGCTACATTTTGTTTCACACAGGTATCAAACNTGCAGCATTAGCCGTTCTAGAATGTGGTGATCCACATTCTGCCAGGTTCTCAAGAGCCTGCCTATGCAGGGATGGTAGAGACTAGGTATGGCAGTTAGAACTCCTCTATTCCCTTTCCTTGAATTCCCCGACTTTCTTAGTTGTCCTGTTCCATGCCCCTGTCTCCTGCCCACCTGGTCAGTCAAATCCTACCTGCATATATGGCCTTCCCTTCGCTTCGGGTCCTTTCCAGTTCAGCTTCCAGCCCTTGCAACTTCTGCTTCAGCCTGTCTTCAGAAGCTTTGGCTCTGTGAGTCTCATCTCTCTGTTGAGCTGTCAACAGTGTGAGAGCCATGCTCAGGTCTGACTGTGGGTCCCACAGAACCAATCACCATGGCCTCCATGAACTATGTTTACCTCTGGGAACTCGGTGACAGGTGTCAATTTCCTATTCTCTTTATTAGTTGCCCCACCGCAAACCCATAGGGTTTTCATTCCTAAGGAGTCAATATTTCTTCCATGTTCTGGCTACTAAAAGACAATGGCTTCCCCAAGCTGCGGGTTAGCTCCGTGGTAGACTGCTCACCTATCATGAATGAGGTTGTGGTTCTATTCCCAGCGCCAGGGGAGAGAATAGCTTCTTTCACTGATCTTCACTGCCCAGCCCTTCCTCACAATCTTTGCCAACAGATAATGGCGAGCTTGGTTTAGCCCTTCACATAGTTCAAACTTCCAGGTCCCCAAGAACCCAGAAATGCTCCCATGTGCCATGTGTTGGGTGGCTAGTTTACTGTCAACTTGACATAAGATAGATTCATCAGAGAAGAGAGAGCCTCAACCGAGAAAACACCTCCATAAGATCAGGCTATAGGCAAGCCTTTAGGGCATTTTCTTAATTAGTGATTAATGGGGAGGGCCTGCCCACTGTGGATGGTGCCATCCCTGGGCTGGTGGTCCTAGGTTCTATAAGAAAGCAGGTTGAACAAGCCATATGAAGCAAGCCAGTAAGAAACACCCCTCCACAGCCTCTGCTTCAGCTCNTGCCTCCAGGATCCTGCCCTGTTTGAGTTCCTGTCCTGGCTTCCTTTAATAATAAACAGTGATTTGGAAGCATAAGCCAAATAAACCCTTTCCTCCCCAGGTTGATTTGGTCACGGTGTTTCATCACAGCGATGATAACCCTAACTAGGACATTCATTCTATCTCTGCTATCTCCTGAGGCTTCAAACTTCTTACCTAAGTGGTCCTGAAGCAGCTCCTTCTCCAGCAGCAGCAGCCTGTGCTTGGTCTCAGCCTCTGCATCTGTCCTGGCAAGATGATAGAGTCTTAGGTTATCCTGATCTCAGTCCCACCCTGGTCCTCCTCCCACATCCTGCGTGATGAAGGAAGATCACTGGATGAGGGATGCCTGATAGCAAAATCTTACAAATTCACGGCTGAGTCTTCACTGCCATGTACACGGTGGGTGCTCAAAATAAGGGTGGAAAATATGATGAAGGTAAAGAGCTAGATGGGGCTCCAGGGGGAATTTGGGAGGGTGGCATTCTGCACTTCCTCAGCCCTGTGGAATCTGGACTCAAGGCTCTGAAGAGGAGGGCAAGAAAGCGCTTCACCCTACCCAAGTGTGGTGGCAATGCCTGTAATCCTGGCACTAAGAAGACTGAGGCAGAAGATATGTTTAAGGCCTGCCTGGGTCCCATAGTGACCCTGTGTCAAAAAAACAAAAGGCAAAACCAAAACAAACGCACTCTGTCTTGTTGCCCAGAGGGCTGGACTCCCTCTGAGGACCTTTGTGTCATGGACACACACTGTAACTCACCAGGACTTGGATTTTTTTTCTTCTTCTGTGCCCCGGTTTTTCTCCCCTTTCCTCTGGTTTTAGATGGCATCCTTGCTGTCCTGGGGCGGGGAGAGAAAGACCTCTGTGTAGGTCTGTATACAAAGATGCTCTCCTGACTCCTGGGTGGAGGTAGGAGTCTCAGGACAGTCAGAATTCTAGTCTCCCAGTATATCTTATGCGTTCTAGAAGCTTCAGTTCTTGGTCTCCTGGGAACCTGAGGCAGGGCTGGGAGGGAGAACAGTTCTGTGGGTAGCAGTCAGCCATCTTAGAGAAGAGAAATCTCTGGACCTGATCCCTTCTCTCTCTCCAACATCCTTACTGTTCCCTTTCCTACCTGCAGGACCCTCTCTTGCTTGTGTGGTGTCTGTCTCCCTGGGGAATGACACTCCTTGGGGAGGGCAAAGAGAGTCCCAAACAGATTGAGTCTAGGGAGGAACCTGAGTCCTGGGAGCCAATCTAGGGTGAAAAACTTCCCCCAAGGGGCAGGACCAAGAACTGGGATGTTGGGTTTCTGGAGACTGCCTGTTGTCTAGACAACTGGGAAACACTGGGTTCATAGGCAGGTAGGATGGGCTAAATCAGCTCACACAAAGGTCTTGTAGGTAGCTTCTCCTCTTACCCCCAAATCCTAGCCCTAAAGAAAAGGCGTTCGAGCTGAATAGCTATTATTCATGTCTACACAGGATCCTGGAGGCACTGCCTGTAATCTGGAGACTTTCCAGTCTAGATATCTAGAAGCGTCCAGTCTGAGAGAATAGTGCTTTACAGATGTAGAGGAAAGGCAGGCGTACTTTCCTCTACATCTGTACATGGCAGTAGCCATCACAGGTACTTTACATTTCTAGGTCTCCTGAACACAGTGACATGATTTACTTAAGAACTTGAGGTCCACTTCAGAAAGGCTATCTATGGTGTGTGCAGGAAACATGTGCTGGCACAGGTAGCTCAGAGAGTTTTCCACTTAAGGGAAATGAGAACAGAGAAGCAGAGCTATGGACTTCAGGATGCTGACCCAGAGGGGAGACCACAAATTAGGCAGAGTCATGAATTGAGCTATTTAATTTTGCTCAGCTTGAATTTCTTGGTGAATAAGTTTTGTACCTCCTGAAAGCCCNAGACTTTAGTGGTGTGTTTACAGGACTTCTTTCTCTCCCAGTCAATTCTTGTCTCACTCCCCCTATTTCTTTATGAGATTTCTCTGCAGACTGGTGTTTAGAAGCCCCCAAGCTCCCTGCAGCATAAAGTTGGTTAGAGCTCCCTCTAGTGGACTTGCTTGATTTGAGTCTCTGAAATTTTGCTGTTCAGTATTTCTTGGGCAATATCGGGGGAGATTCCCTTTGGGGGATGCTTTCCAGCATCTTGTGTGTAATTTAAAAATCGATTGTGGGCAGAGAGTGTGACATGTAGCTTGCTATACCCCCTCCCCTCCAGCTGGGAAGGCTCCATGCTGGAACCATGCCATCGCTGGCCATCACAATGGCATCATACCTAGAATGAAACCGCAAGCCTTCCTCGCTGTGGATTATGGGATCTACAGACTCCTTTTAGGCATTTCTGTCTATCCCAGTCCCTTACATTTTTGTCAATTGCATATTATCAGAAGCAAAATCTGCAGAAACAGGTATAAGATGTGGGAGTAAAGTCTTCACCTGTGAAGAGCAATCCGAAGGTCAATCCATGTTTATTTAACCCCATGACGCTTTAGATATCTTAGAAAAGATTTTTTTTAAGTTTTATTTATTATGTATACAGAAGAGGGCACCAGACCTCATTACAGATGGTTGTGACCCACCATGTGGTTGCTGGGAATTGAACTCAGGACCTCTGGAAGAACAGTCAGTGCTCTTAACCTCTGAGCCACCTCTCCAGCCCTAGAAAAGATTTTTAATTCTAATTTTTAACTATGTTAGATGTGTGTGGGTTTGTGCCTGTGAGTGCAGCGCCCTAAGAGGCTGGAGGAGAACACTGGAGCCCCTGGCGTTGAAGTTACAGGCGGTGGTGAGCAGCCCATTAGCGTGGTGTTGTGAACCAAACTCAGGTTCTCTGCATGAGCAGTACCTGCTCTTAGCTGCTGAATCATGGCTCCAGCCCTACCTTGGACATTTTGTAGAGTGAAGAGAAGAGTCAAACTTGTCTCTGTGGTGCTTACAATCCATGGAAGTTGGGGCTGGTGAGCCTGTGCGGACTTCCCGGATATAGAGAACATCTTTCTTCTCATTTCCACCGTGTTTTCATTTATTCTTCCTTTAGAATCTCCTCTTCATGGCCTGGAATACAGTGGGAGTTCCTGCCCTTTCCTCTGTACGAGGAGCGTGTTTGGGACTTCTTTCATTGAGTCACTGTGTCACTCATGTTGGTGCTTGGAAGGACACATTGAGGATAGAAGTGACAGGGTACATACAAGCAGTACCTCAGGCCTTGGAAGAGCACTTATTTTTTACAAATATGTTCAAGTCAACTGACTCTCAGGTGCAGAATCAGGATGTGGTTTGAGGTCAAGGTGAAGTGGAGTAAAAAAGAGTGCCACCTGTCACGTGAGGAACTGGTCCCAACAAAACCCAGAACTGGGATGGCATTGTGTTCAACATTTCAACCCATTTCTAGAACATATTCANAAAACAAATGAAAATAAAGAAATATTTATGAATAAAAACTGTGAGAAAAAAGTCCTTTCTCCCTTTTCTCTTCACTGACTTCAGCTTAGAATTGATGATAAGAAAGATCATTTCAGTCTATCTATCTTTCTCTGTTAAAATTTTTTGGGGAGCTGGAGAGGTGGCTCAGTAGTTACGGGCACTTGCTGCTCTTCCAGAGGACCCACCCATGTGCACACACACAGGCAGATTATTACAATTAATAAACATTAATCTTAAAATTTGTATAACATGTAGTGTGTGTGTGTGTGTGTTATAGAGCACATGTAAAGGTCAGAGGACAACTTGTGGGAATTGATTCTTTCCTTCCTTATGGATCTTGGGGATTGAACTCATGTCATCAAGGTTGGCAGCAAGCACCTTTACCTACTACTAAGCCATCTTGCTGGCTCCCTGTCTTCTTTTGAATAAGACCTATCCAGGAGAGCTTTTGTTTGTTTGATTTTTGAGACAGGGTCTTACTGTGTAGCCCTGGCTGGTCTGGAGCTCACTATGTAGATTAGGTTGGCCTCAAACTACCTCTGCTTTTTGAGGGCTGGAAATAACGGTGTGCACCACCACATCCTGATCTAGACAAGAATTTTGAGGAGATATGTAGGAAGGAAGGTCTCTTGCTTTTATTCAAATATGAGATTGGTTATTTAAATATTAAAAGAAATATGGCCTGAGCAGAGACCCAATGGCCCTGACCTACAGCAGTGGTTCCCAGCTTCATAATTCTGCAACCCTTTAATACAGTTCCTCATGTTGTGGTGACCCCCAACCATAAAATTATTTTTATTCCTACTTCATAACTGTAAGTTTGCTACTGTTATGACTTATAATGTAAATATTAGTGTTTTCTGATGGTCTTAGGTGACCCTGTGAAAGGGTCCTTTGACCCCCCAGAGAGGTCTCCACCCACAGGTTGAGAACCATTGGCCTATAGGAACTGTGAGTCGGGCAGAGTGACACACTTGTATAGTCCCAGCTACTTGGGAGGCTCTGGTAGAAGGATCCTTTGACCCAGGTATTCAATGTCAGCCCGGGAAACAAAGTGAGACCTGTCTCCAAAAGGACAGAAAAGGAGTCTGGGAGGAAAGGAAAAAGAAAGCAACAGTTGCTTAGGATGGAGGGATGACCAACATTTTCTCTAGTTGCATGTGTCTCTGCACAGAAAGAAATATCATTAACTAACAGGGGAGAAGCTCTGTTTAGATGTGGCCCATGCATCCTGTTTTTTTTTTTTTTTTTTTTTTTTTTAAATTTTACATGATTGGTGTGGATTAAGCAAATATGTGTGAAACACCAGGCCCTGGCCCGAGGCTCTTTCTATAAGTGTGTCTGCAGAGGGTCCTGTCTTCCATCTGAGTATAGGTGGGCAGCAAAGGCTACTGCAATCCAGGGCAGAGCAGCTACCACTGGGAGGTGGAGAGCCTGCCTATTCCTGATGCCTGGAAGGGTCGAGAAGGGTGATTGATAAGCTTGAGGGACTTGCTGGCTGAGAGGAATTGGTCTGGTAAGGTTAGTGGAAGCAGGTAGGAGTTGTGTGTGTGTATAGGGCCCTGCTGGGCAAGGAAGACAATTTTGCAAAGGCGGGAGGTGTGTGGCTCTCAAATCTCTGAAACTAGAAACTGTGTCCATCTTATCTGGGCTAGATTTTGAACTATTAAACAGTATAAAATACAGTGTGGATTTTCATTCCTTCTCTTTCCTTCCCTCTAAGGAAAAGAGCTTGTAGGCCCTTGGCCACTTCTCTGCTGGACGCATGAGAGGTCAGAGGTATCCAGCTCTCTGAAGACAAGGATGGCACTGCTGATCCTTGCCTGGGGGATGGTATAGGCTTCCAGTGTTTGGGTCACTGTCTTTTGTTCCTTGTGATAGTTATGCTTCTGCCAGAAAATTGACAGGAAGGGTCAAGGTCAAGATATCATGATGGATGCTCATGTTTCTAGNAAATCCTCTACCTTTCCCATGGTTAGGGGAGAGTTGGCAGCCTCTGTATAAACCAGCAGTGAGAATTCTGGGATAGAGAGGACATGGGATTAAGTGCAGCTCTTGGTGGTACTGTGAATAAGGTCAATTCTAACAAGCACTTAACGAGCGCAAATCAGAGTTATGTTGGAATTTAAAAAGTTGTCTCCTCCTAATGATTCAGTGCTGGTGCTGCTGTCTCAGGGAACTTTTACGTTGTTGTATGAAACAAGACAAACAAACCAAAAAAGGAAAGAAACAGAAATATAGCCTGCCGCAGCAGAAACAAACTGTGTGCTATATAATTTCATGCCATGTAGACTTTACTGAAGACAACACAGGTTGGAAATCTTTTTTCAATTTTTTATTTTGAGAGAAAGTCTCTCTGTAGACCTGTCTTGTAGAATATTATTTTAAGTCTGTAGATCTGCCTTGTTGTAGAATATTATTTTAAGATGTGTTACATTTGATGCAAAGATGCATTGCATTCTCTTATGTTGTATTTGTTTAACTCTGTGAAGCTGTGTTACTTTGCCTGTCTAAAACA
>LZPO01116378.1:132965-145504 GCA_001675575.1 Neotoma lepida | reverse complement strand
AGGTCTTTGGGCTATCTAGGCTGGGTGTTGGTGCTCCAGGCAGTGTCAGAGGTAGGCTCCCTCTTGTGGCATGGGACTCAGGCTGGACCAGTCATTGGTTGGCCACTCCCACAATTTCTGCACTGCCTTTATTCCAGCACAACAGATTGTAGGTTGAAGGTTATGTGGCTGGGTATGGTGAGTTCTTAATCTTGGGTTTAGTTTCTACTTTGGTCAATAGTAGAAGACCTAAGCAGCAATAACCAGATAATCTCACAGTGCAAGGAAGAACACATTGGTGTAAACAGAAGCTGATATGTTGAAAAGCTGATTAGAAATGTCCCAGCAGCAGTCAGAGTTGAATTGTGCTGCGTTTATTTTACCTTGGAAAGACAAAAGACACCTGATGGTGACCCTCTAGTATAACAGATGAAGTCTTTTAAAGGTGCTTTTAAGGACATCAGTAATTAATCATGGTTTGAGATTTTGTAGTCAGTCCAGTTATATAACAAGAATATAAAATTTTGACTACATAAATAGAAAATTGTCAGAACAATGGAAATGTGTCAAATTAATAGTTGTTTTGGTATTTAATAGTATCTAAAACATGTAGATCCTGTTCTGGGTGGTACGGACATTAAAATAATGAGGGCAGTCTGATCACATTAGAGGCATCACCTGTGTTAAATTGGTACTGTGTAGCATCTTTATAATCACATCCATTAAGTAGAGATTACTAGGACAAAATTAATTGATTGTTGTGAACAGTGGTAGTGAGTGCGCGGTGTCCGGGGCCTGTAAATAGCCGCCTGGCTGTGTCAGGCCTGAGCCAAGCAGCTCAGTGGCATCATGGACACCTCCNGCAAACAGGCTGAGGCAGTGGCGCTGCTGGCTGAGGCGGAGCGCAAGGTGAAGAACTCGTAGTCCTTCTGCTCCGGTGTCTTCAGAGGTTCATCCCAAATAGAGGAAGCATGCGAGATCTATGCCAGAGCGGCGAACATGTTCAAGATGGCCAAGAACTGGAGCGCTGCTGGGAACGCTTTCTGCCAGGCTGCCCAGCCTACAGCNCCAGAGCAAGCATGATGCAGCCACCTGGTTCGTGGACGCAGGCAACGCTTTCAAGAAAGCCGACCCCCAAGAGGCCATTAACTGTCTGATGATGAGAGCAATCGAGATCTATACAGACATGGGCAGATTCACAATTGCGGCCAAGCACCACATCTCCATCACTGAGATCTATGAGACAGAACTGGTGGATGTGGAGAAGGCCATCGCCCACTACGAGCAGTCTGCAGACTACTGCAAAGGCAAAGAGTCCNACAGCTCAACCAACAAGTGTCTGCTGTAGGTGGCTGGCTATGCCACACAGCTGGAGCAGTACCAGAAGGCTGTCAGCATCTATGAGCAGGTAGGGACCAGTGCCATGGACAGTCCCCTCCTCGAGTACAGCGCCAAAGACTACTTCTTCCAGGCAGCCATCTGCTACTTCTGCATCAATATGCTCAATGCCAAGCTTGCTGTTCAGAAGTATGAGGAGCTGTTCCCGGCCTTCTCGGATTCCTGGGAATGCAAGCTGATAAAAAAGCTGCTGGAAGCCCATGAGGAACAGAATNTGGACAGCTACACAGAATTGGTGAAGGAATATGACTCCATCTCAAGACTGGACCAGTGGCTCACCACCATGCTGCTGCGCATCAAGAAGACCGGTCATCCAGGGTGACGAGGAGGACCTGTGCTAGGCCTCCAGCCACTGCCTTCCACCCATCTGTCAGTCAGAGAGGTGGGGCCCAACACCTCCCGCCAGGAGTCTGAAGGCTGAGTGGGTGCAATGTGGGGCCACATTCTCCAGGGCACCAGACAGGCTCTGCTGGCTGAATGGTCACCCTATGCNCGCTGCATCCCTCACCCTGCCATTTATTTAAGCCCCCAAAGGTGTCCTNATGCCCTGGAAACCACCTCCAATACAGACTTCTCTGTGTGCTACAGGAACCTGGGGTCAGCATCCAGTCCCATCTCCTTACCAGCTGTGTGCTAAGGCTTTTTCTATATCTCCTACTTTGTCCCTCAGTAGAGATAAGAACACAGGTAGCCCTGAGACTTGCTCTTCCTGGCTGGTTGTGACCTCTATCCCTGGAGCCTTCCCCTGCCCCTTACAATGGCAACCTCTCAGGTTAGACCCAGCCCTGGAACTCACAGGGAGTGCCTAGGCCCTGCCCTACACCTGCTTCTTTCCCTGNGCTGTCTGTCGACCTGAAGCTGCAGCTGGCCCCAAAAGGACAATAAAACCTGCCACTTTTGCACTAAAAAAAAGAACAGTGGTAGTATATGTACATATTTGCTTTGGACATTAACATTTCGTTTTTGATAAAAGAAGTAGTGGTTTAATAAAATTTAGATGTTTTAGTACAGTTTTCATCAAGTCTGATTTAGTGAAAATATTTGTTAGGTCTGGACATTTAAATAGTTATTATTGACAATGCTTTCATCTTGGATGAATTAATATATATATAGTTTTTTTAATTTAAAGAAGATTCCTGCAGAGCAGTAAATCCAACATTTTGACACTGCCTTTCTTTTGTGATTGTGTGGTTATGACTGTGAGAAGTTCTTGCGTTTGTTTGGTGCATTCTCTTATCTGTCATCCTAAAGTAAATTTGTTCCTGTTAGCTTAAGCTCAAATATTTGACTTCGAGGCTTTTTCTTATTTACTATATGACATTTATTTGAATGGGGAGAGAGATGAGATATGTTAGATTTTCATTTTTCATTTGTTGCTGGAGGAAAATAATTCCTGAAGCCCTCCCTGCTTTCCATAAAGAGCAGTAGCTATTGTCAGTAACTCATTCCTTCCTCTCATACTTTTTAATATTATTGACCAGAAATTATAAATTTATTTTCATGTTCATGTTAAGCTACTTTGTATGGTGAATTCAGTGCACTTAAAATATCAGTAATTTGCCGGGTGGTGGTGGCGCACGCCTTTAATCCCAGCTCTTGGGAAGTGGAGGCAGGCAGATCTCTGTGAGTTTGAGGCCAGCCTGGTCTGTACAGGGAGTTCAATGACAGCCAGAGCTACACAGAGAAACCCTGTCTCAAAAACCAAAACAAACAAAAAAAANCCCCAGTAATTTATGTTTTAATTATTGTACTTTTATCATTTGTAGGCGAAACCTAACCAAGCTGTCCCTGATCTTCAGCCACATGCTGGCAGAACTGAAAGGCATCTTTCCAAGTGGACTCTTCCAGGGAGACACTTTCCGGATTACTAAAGCAGACGCTGCAGAATTTTGGAGAAAAGCTTTTGGGGAAAAGTAAGTCTCTAAATGATGCACCTAACTATGAAAAACTAAAGCTTATGTTAGGAGATATTTGTTTAGAATTTTAAATTGTGAAATATTTAAAACATAGTGGGTCAGCAAGATGGCTCAGCAGGTAAAGGGCTTGCCACACAAACCTGACAGTATGAGTTTGATCCCTGGAACCTGTGTAAAGATGGAAGGAGAGAACTGATTCCACAAAGTTTTCTTCGATATTTACATGTGCACCATGACACCGGCACTCTGTGCTCACACAGAAACACACACGACCAACAACATTGTTGTTGTTGTTGTTGTTGTTATTATTTTTATTTTATTTGATCTTATTTTATTTTATTGGTTTTTCACAACAGGGTTTCTCTGTGTAACAGCCTTGACTGTCCTGGAACTCATTTGTAGGCCAGGCTGTCCTGGGACTCACAGAGATCCACCTGCCTCTGCTTGCCAAGTGCTGGGATTAAAGGCGTGCACTGACACACTCAGCTAATTTTTTTTTTTAAAGCCAGGAATGTTGGTTTATGGCTATACTCCCAACACTAGGGAGATGAAAGCAGGAAGATGAGAATTAACTAGCCTGGGCAATATGAGACCCTCTCAAAAGACAAAATAAAAATATTTAAAACATGGAAAAGGTGCTGGGCGGGGGGTGGTATACATTTTTAATCCCAGCACTCTGGATGCAGAGGCAGGTGGATCACTGAGTTCGAGGCCAGCCTGGTCTACAGAGTGAGTTCCAAGACAGCTAGGGCTACACAAAGAAACCCTGTCTAAAAAACAAACAACCAACAACAAAAAACCCAGAAAAACAAAACAAAACATGGACAAGCTTTGGGGGAAATGTGCATGTGCTTACTTCCTAGCTTTGCTAGGAACATTTTTTTCCTCCCATCNTTTTGAGACAGGGTTTCTCTGTGTAGCTCTGGCTGTTCTGGAACTCACTTTTTTACCAGGCTGGCCTCTAACTCAGAAATCCACCTGCCTCTGCCTCCTGAGTGCTGGGATTAAAGGCATTTGCCACTATGCCCAGCTTTTTCCAATCTTTAAAGAAAGAAAACTTCAAGCCGGGTGGTTGTGGAGCATGCCTTTAATCCCAGCTTGAGGAAGGCAGATCTCTGTGAGTTCAAGGCCAGCCTGATCTACAGAGTGAGTTCCAGGACAGCCAGTGCTACACAAGAGACCCTGTCTGGAAGAACCAAAAAAAAAAAAGAAGAAAAATAAATAAACACTGCGATTTAGATGAAATCTGTGTTCTCCTTTGATTGAATGAATATCCTTCCTTTTCTCTCCCTGTCTGTTCTGTTAATGGGCATTTACATTTCAAATTATTGGTTTAAAATTTTTTTAACTAAAGCCAGGTGGTGGTGGTGGTGGTGGCGGCAGCAGCGGTGGCAGTGCACACCTTTAATCCCAGCACAGTAGGCAGAGGCAGGCAGATCTCTGTGAGTTCTCGGCCAACCTGGTCTACAGAGTGAGTTCCAGGACATCTAGGGTTACACAGAGAAATTCTGTCTCAAAAAAAAAATAAATAAATTAGCTGTGTGTATGTATGTATTTATACATGTAAGTGCCATATAGAGACCAGAAGAGGGTGTCAGATTTCCTGGAGCTGAAGTTACAGGTGGTTGTGAGCCATTTTATGTGGTGCTATAAATTGAACCTGGGTCTTGTGGAAGAGTAATACCTGATATTAAAACACTGAGCCACCTNTTCAGCCCTACATTTCAAATTATTTGCTGTTTCAAACAGTGCTTAAGTGAGCAGTGTCATAGTTATTTTCCTAAGATAGNATTTCTCCTCAGTTACATAGCGAAGAATGTTATTGGTAAGTCATGGAGATTTACTTTTTTCCCCTCTACTAAGTACTGCCTAATTGCTTTCGAAAATGGTTTATATGGGTTGCATTCTTTCTTTATTATTTATTTATTCATTGGTGTTTTTTAAGACAGGATTTCTCTGCGTAACCCTGATAGTCCTGGAATGCTCTTGGTAGACCAGGCTACCCTTGAACTCAGAGATCTGCCTGCTTCTGTCTCTTGAGTGCCAGTAGGAGGTCCAGGACTTGAGTTATAGTGCAGTACAGTGCTTGCCTAGGATGATCCAGGTCATGTTTTCAGTTCCTAGCAGTGAAAAAAAAAAAATACTAATGCTTAGCCAGGCATGGTAGTGCACACTTATAATTCCACTATTTGGGAAGCAAAGGCAGGACTTTGAGGCCAGGCAATAATACAAAAGTTCGTAGCCCACTTTTTTTTTTCTCAAAAAACAAGCAAACAAACAACCCCCCCCTTCAATAAACAAAAAACACTAATGGTTGAGCTAGAATCATGGAGATTATACTGCTTATCTGACTTGCTTATATCCTGGTTTAATTCCCAGACGCTCAAAAATAAAAATAAACATATTAAATAAAATATGGACTGATTGTGATTTTCTTTTTTCTTCTTTTCCTTTTTCTTTCCCTTTTTTTTGTTTTGTTTTTTGTTTTGATTTGATTTGATTTGATTTTTCAAGGCAGGGGTTTCTCTGTGTAACAGCTCTGGCTGTCCTGGAACTCGGGACTGACCTTGAACTCACAGAGATCTGCCTGCCTCTGCCTCCTGAGTGCTGGGATTAAAGGCGTGCGCCACCACCACTCTGCCTGATTGTGATTTTCAAAGTTTAGTTCAAAGCCAGGTGTCCCAGCCTTTAGTCCCAGCAGAGACAGGTGGATCTCTATGAGTTCCAGGCCAGCTAGTCTACATAAGTGAGATGCCATCTCCAAAGAAAAAATTGGTGTAGTGGTCTGCACCTCTTATCTTAACATGGTGAGGCTGAGGAAGAGGATGGAAAGTTCAAGGCTAACCAGGGTCTACGTGGTAAAACCCTGTTTAACAAAAAGGCATAACCTCATNTTCCTTGTGTGCTTCTAGGATAGAACAAATGTCTATAGAAAGATGAGAAAGGGATTAATATGTGACATTTTTGGCCAGGGAATTACAGAAAATCATCTCTGTTATTCATTAGGAAGTTAACAAACATATCCCTTATTTCCTTCTTTCTGTTCTTAATCTAAGTATAACTTGGCTTTTGTGAGAGAAGTGCTTTTAATATTGAGCCTTTCCTCAGTGATAGTAGTGTCTGCAGTTGCCTGTTATCTCATTGTGCCTTCTCTCACTCCACTCTACCCCAGGACAATAGTTCCTTGGAAGAGCTTTCGACAGGCCCTTCATGAAGTTCATCCCATCAGTTCTGGGCTGGAGGCCATGGCTCTGAAGTCCACTATTGATCTGACCTGCAATGATTATATTTCCGTTTTTGAATTTGATATCTTTACACGACTGTTTCAGGTAGGATTCTAAAGTCATTGACTAGCCTGGTGCTATTTTGCTGAAGAGAAAGCTCTTTTTAAAAGAAAAAAAAAGATAACGCTGAATATGGTGGCTTGCAGTTATAATCCTACCACTTGGGGTGTTGAGGCANGATGATCGCTNAGTTCAAGGCCAGCCTAGGCTACAGAGTGAGTTAGAGGCTAGCATGGCCTACAGGATAAGGCCCTGTCTGAACTAGAAAAAAAAAGTAACATTAAGGATTTTGTCTATCACAAAAGTATTTTAATTCAGGCCTGGAGAGATGGCTTAACATTTAACAGCACTTGCTGCTCTTGCAGAGGACCCTGGTTCAATTCCCATGGTGATTTGCAACTGTCTGTAANCCCAGTTCTAGGTGATCTAATGCCCTGTCCTGACCTCTGTGTGCATCACACATGCATGTAGTGTGCGTACATACTTGCAAGGAGACTACTTCTACACATAAAATAAATACAATCTAAAAATATTTTTATTCATTAGAAACTTGTAAGAAAAAGAAAGATTAAAATTAACTCACAAATATTATTAATTTTAGAATTGTGGGAGAAATAGAGACAGTTTATTAAGAAACACAGGGAAAGGCATTCCTAAGACTGGAAGTGGGTCTGAGAGTTGGAAAGGTCCTAGGCTGTTTTCTTTTATTACTTTGATGTAGGTTGCCAACTTTTTTTTTTTTATAGTTCAATTCTTTGTTTTTTTGAAAACAAAATTTTATGTAGCCCAAGGTAGGCTCATGTTTGCTATGTAGTCAAGGCTAGCCTTGAACTCCTGATCCCCCTGCTTTTTCTACCTCTAAAGTATTGGGATTACAGTATGTGCCACCATACCTGGCTTCCTATTCCATTCTAGATTGTCAATCCTAAAATGCATTGGCACTTCAGTGTGTGTATGTGCCAGCTTGAATAAACATTCATTAAGAGCTTAATAATTGTACTTAGAGGCCCTATTCTGTTTTTCTGGGTTTTGTCATTGTTTGACCTTAATACTGGTAAGAGCTTCTGAGCAATTTTGTGTGTGTAGTCTCCCTATACAAGGCAGCTTGTATTCTTAGCTCTCAAAATTTCTACTTTCAAACGTATTTGTCTTCCCAAAAAAATGACAATAGAGAATTTGTGACAAACAGAATTTATAATTTAGAGTTGAAGTTTTTTCTTTTGTTCTTCATTGTTCTGAGGCTGGTTGTATGTCTGAACCAAATAGTCTATGATTGATCTTTTATTTCTTAGCCCTGGTCCTCTTTGCTCAGAAATTGGAACAGCCTTGCTGTAACTCACCCTGGTTACATGGCTTTCCTGACATATGATGAAGTGAAAGCACGGCTCCANAAGTTCATTCACAAACCTGGCAGGTCAGTACCTTGAAGCAAAGAGGTTTGTTCTTCTGAATTTCATTCTCTCATAATTTTTGTTAGAGTTGAGGAACNTCATCTTTTATTGGTTCCCCAGTGGCCCAGATTTGGGGATAAGATTGATTTAATCAACTCCTGTGATTTAGTAATTTTTAAAGCCAATTTAGAATAGGGTTTATGCTGGGTACTTGGAGTCTTAGTGTGCAGGAGCTTGGAAGGCTAAAGCAGGAGGATGGTTTGAGACCAGCCTGAAAAATATAGCAAAACCCTATCTCCAATAAGTAGAGCAATGAGGTCTAGATGTATTTTGCTTCTGTTCTGGAATCATTAGAGGAGTTGATTTTTTTTTTTTTAAGTTGAAGATTGAACCCAGGCCTGCTATGCCCCAATCCCTTGAAAAAGTTACTTGAAATTCTTTTCAAGTTAACATACCAAAAAAAGTGAATTTTATTACTTATGTTTTCATATGTACTTTGTTTTTATTCATATTCATCCTTTTCCCCCTAAAGAAGTTATTCTTAATGGTCTTTTTTTATTTGTCTCTGTGTTGCCTTCTGTCTGATACCAGCATATATATTGAAACTTCTGGTAATCTCTGTCCTCAGTTACATCTTCCGGCTGAGCTGTACTCGTCTGGGTCAGTGGGCGATCGGGTATGTTACTGCTGATGGGAACATTCTGCAGACAATCCCACACAATAAACCACTCTTCCAAGCACTGATTGATGGCTTCAGGGAAGGCTTGTGAGTATCACTGCTTTCTGCCATCTCTTAGCATCTAGGAACTGGGGACACCAGTGCCTCTTCATTAATGGCTTCTATTGCATGTTTTCTCTGCAGACTAAAATTTCAGGAATGTGTTAACATGCCACCTTGTCCTGCCTTGAGTTTGAGCTTTGTTCTTTTTTAGGGGTTCCCTAAGTGAAACTGGCTTTCTTTGTTGTTTTAGTTATTACCATGAATAAACTTTATCTCTTTTTCCAAATAGCTTAGTTTTAAAGCCAAATTAGAATAAAAAGCTATGCAAGGATCAGGACATTCTGCTGCTTATTTAACTAGTCATGTGAGGGTGATTAGATGTTCCAATGACAGCAGACCTCAATGACCTTCAACCTAGTTTTAGTCTAATTCAGCAGTTTTTTCTTCAGGNCTTGGGCTTTTGTGATGTATGCTAATATTTATGGCTAAGTTCTTACTCCTGAATTACCATTCCTTTGGGAATTCAAATTCATTTTCAGTCATTAAACACTGAAAATACTGTTGAGTGGGTATCAGAAAAGTGACTGTGTTCTAAAGTTACTAGAAAAATACATTTTTCCATTATGTATCATCTCCGCATTAGAATTGAGGAAAGAGGAGGTGCTACTCCTAACATCTGAGCAGTCTGATGCTAGAATCCATTGGTAGATGATCTCGGTGACTTAAGTCGCTTCCTCCACTTGTAAATTGGGGTCTGTATAAAGTGTTTAGTCAAAAACAAATGTAAGACAGGGCATGATGGCATGCACCCATAATCCCAGCACTGGACTAAGAGAATCATGAGTTTGAGGCCAGCCTGGGCTACATAAAAGGCCCTCCCTCAGCAATCAAAAGCAAAAGAAAACAATATTTATACCTCATGGCCATTCATTGAAGATAGGGGTTGACAAGTTATGACCCATCAGCTAGCTATTTTGATACAGCCTGCAGGCCAGGGTGGTAGTTGCTTGGGGATTTTGTTTTGATTTTTGAGACGATCTCACCAGGTTGCATTGGTTGGCTGGCCTAAAACTCACTTTGTCAGCCAGGCTGGCCTTCAATTCACAGACACTTGCCTGCTTCTGCTTCCCAAGTGCTGGGATTAAAGGTGTGCACCACCACACATGGCTTGTTACTTGTTGTTTTTATGTGAATGAGTGTTCTGCCTGCCNTCATGCCTCTATATAGAGGGCACCACTTGCATGCCTGTTACATGAGGAGACCAGAAGAGGGCATCATAATCCTGGAACTGGAGTTACAGACAATTGTGAGCCTCCAAGTGGGTGCTAGGAGTCAAACCTGGATCCTCTTGGCTGTGGTGGCACAGACCTTTAATTTCAACACTGTGGAGGCAGAGGAACGTGGGTCTCTGAGTTCAAGGACAGCCTGATCTACCCTGTCTCAAAATAAAAACAAAAACAAACAACAACAAAAAACCCTGGGTCCTATGGAAGATCAGGCAGTGCTCTTAACAAAAGAGCCATCTCTCCAGCCCCTTATTACTTGTTTTTAAGATGTGGTAGATCTCATTTGTCTGTTTTAGTTTGCATTTGCATTGATAAATTGACCTAATTGAAACCCCAAGAATTATTAATCTCTTTTTAGCTATTTATTTCCTGACGGACGAAATCAAAATCCAGACCTGACAGGTTTATGTGAACCAACTCCCCAAGATCATATCAAAGTAACCCAGGTGAGTTGTTTTATAACTATATTATCACTGGAGCCAAGCATTTGGTTTATTCTCAGAACTCAATATATAGTCTAAGTATTGCAACAGTTAGATTTTAAACCCTTGATTAGTGAGTATGTGTCTGTATGTATGGTGTGGTGTTGCATGTGCGTGTGGAGGCCCAACTGAGGTCAACATTGGGTATCTTTTAGTCACTCTGCATCCTGGTTTTTTGAAATAGAGTCTCTATTGAACCTGGAGCTGACTGATTGGCTTGGATGGCCGGGCATCAAGCCCATGGGATCCTTCTGTCACTGTCCCCCAGCACTAGGGTTATAGATATGTATTACCACATCTGGCTTTNAGGTGGTACTGAGTATCTGAACTCAGGTCCTCATGCTTGTATAGCAAGCAGTTTTTCTACTGATGGAGCCATCTCCTCAGCACCTATTGTGACATTTCTATTTGAGTAAATTTGACAGTCTTTTGGTTTTCATGTTGTTGACATTTAGTGTCATTCATTCAACACATTATCTCTCAATTTTTTTGTCAAAGGAACAATATGAATTATACTGTGAGATGGGCTCCACATTTCAACTGTGTAAAATATGTGCTGAAAATGATAAGGATGTGAAGATTGAGCCCTGTGGACACCTCATGTGCACGTCCTGCCTTACATCATGGCAGGTATGGATATCCAAACTCTGCCTTTTTCTNTGTGATTACTCTGAGAGTCAGGTGTTACATGTACTTTATAGATAGAAAGGGTGGGGTAAGTTTAATTTTTTTGAGTCCTCTTCTCCCTCTTACTTGCTTGCTTTCTCCCCTTTTGGATGTTTAAGGTAAAGCCTTATTTGACCATTGCTGGCCTCCAAATCATCTCTGGAAGATGACCTCAAATTCCTGTGCCTTCTGCTTTGACTTCCCAAATGCTGGCATTATGAGGGTGGGCCACAATGCCCAACTTTTCTCCTTTTCTCTCTCTTCTTCTGGGCACTGCGGAATGATTCCAGGGCCTGCTAAGCACACACTACCTCTGAGTTATATTCCTCATTCTACTTTTATCTCTAGGAACTGTATTTACTAGTAGATGAGTATATTAAGTTCTTTCAGAAATACCTGTTACTCTTATCTGCTTCTTCTGCAGGAATCAGAAGGTCAGGGCTGCCCTTTTTGCCGATGTGAAATCAAAGGTACTGAGCCCATCGTGGTGGATCCATTTGACCCCAGAGGCAGTGGCAGTCTATTAAGGCAAGGAGCAGAAGGAGCTCCTTCCCCAAATTATGATGATGATGATGATGAACGAGCTGATGATTCTCTCTTCATGATGAAGGAGTTGGCAGGTGCCAAGGTAAGACCAGAATTTGGGGGCATTGGAGATACAGCTTGGTGTTAGAGAGATGTCTTGGTCAGCGTTTCTATTATCGTAATAAAACACTGACCAAAAGCAACTTGGGGAGAAAAGGGTTTATAGCTTGTAGTTCATCATCATGAAAGTCAGGGCTACACTTTGAGGCTTTCTTTAAAAACAAACAAACAAAACCTTTGTTAGAACTGAGATTAAGGGAGGGGGATGCATGAGAATTCTATAAAGATAGTAGTATTTCATTTCTTCACTGAATGGCAGGTGAGTAGTGTTTTCTTACTATTTTTTCATTATAACTTTCAGTTTATTATATAGTAACTTTTAGAGGATATTAAGATTTGCCCCCTCCCTCCCCCTAAAATCTTACCATAAAGGTATATAAAAACATGAGATTGCCTAGTTAGCTGTCATTTGTTGTTGTATGTTTTGTTTCTTTTTTCTGAACTGAACTTGAACTTGAGCTCTAGGCTCTTGACTGCTGTCTCTGAGNCACATCATTAATCTGAGGGNGTGTGTGTGTGTGTGTGTATTTGTTGTATAAAGTGATTTTTTTTCTTACAACCTAACTTCCTGTTTTTCCTGAAATAATTATTTCTCNAGTTTTCAGTTTGCATCTGTCACTACCAAGTAAACCACGTTCTCAAGCATCTTCTCAGGAAGCTGCATTAAGAAATAAAAGCTAGGGGGCTGGAGAGGTGGCTCAGAGGTTAAGAGCACTGACTGTTCTTCCAGAGGTCCTGAGTTCAATTCCCAGCAACCACATGGTGGCTCAC
>LZPO01116378.1:101884-128159 GCA_001675575.1 Neotoma lepida | reverse complement strand
TAGGTGAAAAGACACAAGACATGAACTCTCTCATAAACTGATTGATGGTTTAAACCTGGCTAACAGACTTCAAATTTGGAATGAACTTTGATGGGTGAATTGAAGTTGGAAACTAAGGAGGAGATAGAATGGGAAGAATATAGTTGGGTATTGTAATGACACTCAGATGACTATTTCTTGGTTTCACAGAAAAGATGGTAACATCTGAGTGGCACCAAATGGTGGCACTCTGGAGTAGCATCAATGGGAATAACTATTTTGAGTTTAGATGTAGACTTATGCTAGAAGGGATATTTCTGTAGACAACTAATTTTGTTTCATCTGTTTTTAGAGTTAGAATGAATAAGGTATTTCTTAGCTTTCTTCTCTCTGACTCTCCCACTTGAAATTCCTTCAGAATCAGAATCCGTAAGCGATTCTTTTGTCAGATGTGATAACCCTTGGGTTTGTGAGGTCTGTGTCTATGTTAATATTCTTGTGATTTTTTTCCAGTAGGTTGGTAAGAGGAGATACTTAGCTGTAGTTGGACAAGAGAAGTTCTTTTCAGACCTTTTCTTACTTTGCAGAATATGAATAGCAGTCCAATAGCAGGTCCAGAGAGTGAGCACCCAAAAATCAAACCTTCCTCGTCTGCCAATGCTATTTACTCTCTGGCTGCCAGGTAAGCATATTAAAGCTGTGTTCATTCCGTGCAGTGGGTATTTCTTTTTCATGAGACAAGATCTCCCTAGGTAGACGATAATGGCCTCAAACTCAGAATCCTAAGCTGTGTGTGGTTGGTACAGGCCTGTATCAGGTACCTGAGAGGTTAAGGCAGTAAAATTGCTACAAGTTTACAAGCTAGTAAAACTCCTTCTCAAAACAAACAAGTGGCTGGACAGTGACTCAGTTGTTCAGATACTTGCTGTTCTTCCAGAGGACCTGAGTTAGATTCCCAGCACCCACATGGAGGCTCACAACCTCCAGGGGATCCAGTGCNTCTGGCCTCCTTGGGCACCTGCACTCATGTGCACATACCCATTTATAGACACTCATAAGTATCTCATGTTTTATTGTAACTAAAAGTAATAAAAATGATCTTAAACAAAAAGTCACCTCACAAGTCTCTTGTTCTGGCCCTCTAAGTGCTGTGATTTTTGTGTTTTGAAATATTTTTCTTTTCATTCTTTTCTCTTTGTACATGTGTGTAGGTCAATCTTGCCGAGTCTTGTCATTTTTATTAACCTTTTTAAAGAATCAATTTGGTTTTGTTATTTTAAATGTGTATTGTTGCTAGGCTTTAATTATAGCACTCTGAAGGCAGAAGCAGGAGAATCTCTTGAGTTTGAGGCCCCCAGGACAGCCAGGGCTACACAGAGAGACCTTGCTTGAAAAACAAAAAACAAAAAACAAAAAAAAATCAAAAATNTGTACTACTTTTTTTTTTCAAGATTTATTTATTTATTATGTATACAGTGTGCTGCCTACATATATGCCTGCAGGCCAGAAGAGGACACCAGATCTCATTACAGATGGTTGTGAGCCACTGTGTGGTTGCTGGGAATTGAACTCGGGACCTTTGGAAGAGCAGCCAGTGCTCTTAACCACTGAGCCATTTCTCCAGCCCCCGTGTACTACTTTTATAATCATGAAAACATGTAAATACAGAGAGGCAAATAAGTGCAAGTGCTTCTTGTTGATTATTTGGAATATGCAAAAAAAGAGAAAGATACTCAGAATCATTCCAAGAATCATGAGGCAAGGTCATGTTTCTTACAAAGTTGGCATTTTGTCTTAGTCTCCTTTCATAAGGTGGGACTGCAGAAGTTTTTGTTTCATTTTAAGTTTTTTGTTTTATGTGGGTACCTGAATATATATGCCTGTGCACTGTGTGCGGGCAGTACCCATGGAGATGTACCCAAAGAGGAAATCAGACCCCGTGGAACTGGAGTTACAGATGGTTATGAGCTGCTGTGTACGTGCTGGGAATAGGACTCCAATCCTCTGCAAGAGCAACCAGTGCTCTTAACCATTTAGCCATCTCTCCAGCCCCTGAGAAGTTTTATTGCAGAAAGCTGAGTGAGAATTACATAATAGATGCTACAATAGCAAGATCTCTGAAGTAGAGGCACAGAGATGTAGCCAGTCTAGGGTGTGTAAGGTCCTGTGTTTGATCCCTGCACTGCCAAAAAGAAAGAAAGAGATGATCAAGTCTTAGAAGTCTAGGCCTAATCTAGGATGCTTACAACCAGGTTACTTTTTAATCTCTTTATTTTAGATTTTTCTGGTAGGAAATAAGAGAAAAAGTGATCACACTTTAGAGTAATACTTTTGACAAGCTATGTAATCTTTCTACCATAGTTTTTTATATTGGAATTTGCTGCACATTTCTAGCGTTCTGTTAGAAAGCCACTTGCTGTTCCTTGTTTTATGCCTTGAAAAAGAAAAAGAATGCTAAAGAGCACTGTAACAAAATTTAGCTGTGAGTGGAGAATAACTGGAGCCACTGCCCATCCCACTGTAACATTTGGATCAGCTGAAAGTAAAATTTGTAGTTGGTGCATGTTTTCCTAAATACTTGCCATGGTCAGTGGAAATGATAGTACCCAAGGTGCTGTTTACTTTGTTTTGTCAAGCTGAGTTGTATCAGTTCTAAATCTATTTTATACTTGAAAGTTTTCCAGCCTTTTTTTTCTTTTAATTCTTCCAGGCCTCTTCCTGTGCCAAAACTGCCACCTGGGGAGCAGGGGGAAAGTGAAGAGGACACAGAGTATATGACTCCCACATCTAGGCCTGTAGGGGTTCAGAAGCCAGAGCCCAAACGGCCTTTAGAGGCAACCCAGAGTTCACGGTATGCTAACAACCCACANTGGAGCCAAGTATATTTACTCGGATAATTCACTTACTGTTTTCCACCTGCTCACTTTCTTCTTGTACATACTGTTATCTAATCAGAAGTAAAACAGAAAGAGAAATCTAGACCCTAATGTTTACATCTCTAATATCAATAAGTAATTGCATTGTTTCNACAGTGGCACAGTGACCTCCAGAACTTGTACGCCTTTAGCTTGTCATAAGTCAGTCTCACAGTATTTATTAATGGTACTGGTACAAAAAGAATGTGTGTTTTGAAAGAATTAGGGTCTAGGACATTTAGAAGCAGGTTAGTCTTCTTAAGTTTGCAAATAACAGAATTTTGTTTGTGAAGACCATTTGTGCCTCTTTGTGGTTCAGAGCGTGTGACTGTGACCAGCAGATTGACAGCTGCACATATGAAGCAATGTATAACATTCAGTCCCAAGCACTATCTGTAACGGAAAACAGTACCTTTGGTGAGTAGCCTGTCTTCTACTTAAAAATTGATAATGCCTTGTATGGTAGCACCTCTCTGTAATTTTAATAATACTTGGGAGTCTGAGGCAAAAGGATTGCAATTTTGAGGCCAGCCTAGCCTACATAACTAAAATCCTGTCTCAAGAATAAAAAGAAGGGTCTGGAGAGATGGGTCAGCAGTTAAGAGCACTGGCTGCTCTTCCACAGGTCCTGAGTTCAATTCTCANCATCTACATGGTGGCTCACAGCCACCTCTAGTGGGATCTGATGCCCCCTTCTGGCATAAAAGTGTACATGCAGATAGAGTACTCTCATCCACAAAATAAATAAATAAAAAATAAATAAATAAATAAATAAATAAATAAATGAATGAATGAATGAATCTTTACCCCCCCCCAAAAAAAAGAATAAAAAGAAAAGAAAACCATAGGGATGCTCTGTAACATTTCGTTGAGACAGCTTATCCAAAGAGAAAATTATTCTTAGTACTCTTTGGCAAAAAGTCTTTGATCCCTGTATAAAATGGGCCCTGCTTTGCTTTTATTTCCTTTTTAGACACTAACTAGTTCCTGACTGTTTTTCCTCCNCCCAGGGCCTTGGAGACATCTATGTTATGTGGCCTGAATCTCAGTACTAGCAGCTCTCTGTAAACCATTACACTGATGAAATTCTTTTTTGTGGGGGTGGTAAATACTCAATTCCCATGTTAAGCAGTTTATCAAGGTGAAAGTTCTAGAAGCCTGCACACACAAGCCCCTTGGCTGATCTTCTCAGGTGAAATTCGGATAGGAGGCTCTAAAATTAACACTGAGTCTATGGCATCAGTAGTTATTAACCTTAGCAAGAGTGACTGTTGACACGTTCAACAAGAGAGCTGGTTTTGTTTTATCTCCATCCACAGGGTCTCCAATGGTATTTGGCCCAGAGCAGACATTTGAGTAACTGTTGAATGAATGAATGAATGGTTGTATACATGGGTGAATGAATGGATGCCTCTGGGTTGAAGTATGTTAGCAAATGAAGTATTAGGAGAGGACAATAGCTTATACCAACTTTCTTCCAGGGGAAGGGAATTTGGCTATAGCCCACACCAACACTGGCCCTGAGGAATCAGAAAATGAGGATGATGGGTATGATGTGCCTAAGCCACCTGTGCCGGCTGTATTGGCTCGCCGGACTCTGTCTGACATCTCTAATGCTAGCTCCTCCTTTGGCTGGTTGTCTCTGGATGGTGATCCTACAACAAGTGAGTCTGCAGGCTGCCTTGCCTCTCCTGGATTGCTGTCTGGCCTCTGATTTATAACTGAAAGTCATGACCTTCTAGTGGCAGTAAGTCAGTGAGTGGATGTAGCAGACTGTGCACTGTATCTAAATGTTGGAAAGCTGGTCCTAGGTCCCACATTAGAAAGTGAAACTCTGCAGGTGGTGCTTAAACCACAACTCCTCCTATAGAGGAGGGCAGGGCTTCTAGCTCTTCTGAGTATTTGTATAACCATGGGAAATAGGCTTGATGGAAGCGATGTTGTTCCTTTTGTTTTGTTTTGTTTTTTTCTTCTCATAAGCCCTGTCCCACTGGGAAAGAGTATGCTGCCCTCAAAGACACATTTTATGGGCCCAGCTTCCCCCCGACATTGGTCTCTGGTATCCAGGACTAACTACTCTTGCACCTGTGGCTGCCTGGTAGGGAAGCAGCCAGAATAGCTGTCACTTTGGAAATTGAAGACAACTTTCAGAACAGCTGATGGAAAAGATCTAGCATCTAGTTGACCATCTAGGTAGGATCCCCACCCAATCTGGCTTATTGCTTCTTCTTTGCAATTTAGGCTGTATTGTCTCCTTATTTGTAGAAGGAATANTTTAGTTAGTAACACAGTGTAGGTGTTATATGCTTCTCAAAGCCACAATTACTGTTACCAGAATGGGTGCATGACATATTTAGAAGGTTCTTCACTCTGTGATAAGAGTCTAGATCTAAAACCCAGCTTTTAGGCTGATGCTCTAGCTCAGCATCAGAACACTTTACCTATTGTGTATATAGCCCTTGGTTCAGTCCTAGCACTGCAAATAAATAAAACCCAGACTTGTGCTAGGCATGGTAGCTCACAGCTGTAATCTCAGCACTCAGGAGACTGAAGCAGGAGCACAGCTGTGAGTTTGAGTCCAGTCTGGGCTATAGAGTGAGCTCCTGTTTCAAAACAAACAAAAAACAGAACTCCAGCCTTGTGACAGAAGAGCACATTGTTAGCACATTGGTATTGTTATTGCCGTTAAATTCGAGTTTCCTGAGATTTGCGAATATTTTTTCCTTTCTCTTTCAGATTTCAATGACAGTTCCCAAGTTCCTGAGCGGCCCCCTAAACCATTCCCTCGGAGAATCAACTCTGAACGAAAAGCAAGTAGCTATCAGCAAGGTGGAGGCGCCACTGCTAACCCTGCTGCCATCGCCCCCTCACCACAACTCTCAAGTGAGATTGAGCGCCTCATGAGTCAGGGCTACTCCTACCAGGACATTCAGAAAGCTTTGGTCATTGCCCACAACAACATTGAGATGGCCAAAAACATCCTCCGGGAATTTGTTTCTATTTCTTCTCCTGCCCACGTAGCTACCTAGCACATCTCTCCCTGCCATGGCTTNAGAGGATCCATGAGCTGGGCTCTTACTCAAGGAGCACCTAGGAAAGCAGTGGCTTCTTTTGGAACATCACAGTGAGGTCCTGCCTTTTCTGTGGGTATCGACACCCATGGTTCCAAGATTTCAAAGCAGTGGAATGAAAATGGAGCAGCTAGTGTGTTTCACTGTTGTATTGGTCTTAAGAGTATNTTTGTAGTCCTTCAGTCCCCATTAGGAGAGAGTGGATTTTTATTAGATGGTAACCTACCCCTGGAACAGTACAGAAAGCAGTAGAAGTACTGTGCTGTAGCCCTAGTTAAGGACTTAAGACTTTCTTGTTAAGGGTGTGTGTGTGTCTGTCTGTCTGTGTGTGTCCTATGATTATAAGATTATCCTGCTGTGTGTGAATCCAGGCAGGGAGTTAGCACAAGAGCTTCAGGAAGGAATCTCTGAAGACTCCCATCTACTGTGGTATTGCACCTAGCCCTGCTGGATGTTACAACCTCAACACTCCCCTTTGGCTTAGATTATCATGTGCTTAGCTAAGTCTTAAGAGTGTTAGAATACCCTCTGTCCTTTCCCCTGGAGACTCCTTATTCTACCCTCTCCTCATTGGTGTTCTGTAGGCTTGCTGTGACCTGTAGCCAAGCAGCTTACGGGATGTTCTTTCTGATGTCTGATGGTGTTGGTTTGTTTGGTAGAATAGGTGGGAAGGAAAATACTGTTTTGTGGTTGCAGTTATGATTGTGCTAGCAGCTAACACTGGTCACTCCAAAAGTGCTGTTTCTATAGGAACGTTGGATTTGTTAAAATAAGATGTTTGAATTCGCCTAATTACCTAATGACTGGTTTGAGATAGAGGCCTTTATATACATTCTGTGTCTTCCCCAGGAAATAGTCTGTGGGAGTCTGTTGCCTTGGTGCCAGGTATGTGTTTCTGGTGTAGATCATGAGTCTTTCTACCTAACAGGAACAGAAAAACATTTGTTTCCAGGGTGGCTTTCCAGCCCAAATACCATGGAGCTTTTAGGAAGCTTCAGTCATATACTATTTAGATTTACACAATAAATCAGTAAGGACTAACCTATTCAGTCTTTCTTGCCAGCGGTTAATTTCAGCTTAGGGATTTCTCCCTTGAACAGGAGTGAGGTTAACCTTTCAGAAACCTTTCAGAAAATTTCTTTCTTTGCCCTCTAAGGAGTAGGGATAACCCTAATTACCTTCCAGCATTTGCTGATGACTAGCGCCTTTTCTGCAGTGGTGCCACCCAGTGACTTGGTTGCTCATGTACCTAGGGCTTTGGGAATGGTTTCTCTTTCTTTGCCCTTTTATTGGGTCCTAGATATAATCTAATCACTGTGTTATCCACAGTATTCACATCATTCATTGAAATCTTTTAGTCAAAGACAATTTGGGACAATGTAGTAGTTTGTGTATTTACAGTTCATCAAGATTTGGAGTCAGTTTGGAGACCTGCTTCTCAGTCCTTGTTATGACCTCTTTGGGTCTAGTGAGTTCTCTAACTGGAGTCTTGCTGACTTCCCTGGCAGCATTGCCCTTTCTCCTGTCACATGCAAGCGGTTTTCGCATTAATCCACTCTGTTCTTTGGGTCCAGACAGAAATGACCCACTAAGATTACATTTTCTTTCCAATCTTAACATCTTTGCAACTAAAACCTTTTGAACTCTCTTTTGGTTTCTGGATGCTTCAAGGTCTTCGGGTTTTATCCTCTTGCCTCAGAGCTATTTCTGTTCCCAGGGTAGACATTACAGTACTTTATATTGACTTGCCATGGTTACCCAGTGTCTCCTCTACTTAGCAGTGAGTAGGAAACAATAGCTTATCATCCACCTCCAAAAGCTTGTGACATCCAATTTTGTGTTCCTTTGAATATTGAAAGCCTAAACCAGGGTTGGTGACATGTGCCTGTAATCTCAGCACTTGGGAGATGGTGGCAAGATGATCAGGAGTTTGGTGCCAGCTCAAAGCTACTCAAACCCCTGTCTCAAAACAATAACAGGGGTTGAAGAGATGGCTCATAGGTTAAGAGCAGTTGTTCTTGCAGAGGACCCAAGTTGGATTCCTCGCACCCACGTGGAGCTGCCATCTGTAACTCCAGATCCAGAGGGATCTGATGCCCTCTTCTGACCTCTGTGGGCACCAGACACACGCATGGTGTGCATACATACATGCAGACAGAACATTCATACACATAAAATTAAAGAAATGCTTAAAAGAAGTAATTAAAAAAAAATTGAAGGTCTCGACAGAGAACTAAGAAAAGGCTACAGGCCCGGTCTGTCTATATCGGAGTGTGTCTTTCCCTGCAGATATTAGCCACTATCTGAATGAAGATCTATCAAGAAAACAAATCATTGACTACAAACCTTTTGCCTTTTCTGTATATCCAAGTCTTCTGTGGAGGGCTAAGGATGTAGCTCAGTTGGTAGAGTGCTTGTCTAGCATTCACAAAGCCATGGTTCAGTCCCACACTACGCAGAACAAATTGTGCTGAGGCATACACACCTCTAATCCCTAGCATTCAAGAGGTGGAGACAGAGGATTAGAAGCTCAAGGCCACTCCTGCCTACATAGCAAGTTTGAAGCTAGCCTGGGCTACATGAAACCCTGCCTCCAAAAGAAAACACAAACCAAATCTGTGGCAATTACTGTCCATTCATCTTGAGAAATGATGGTTTGTCCTTCCCTCTGCTGAGCACGCATGTAGCTCTGAAATGGGGGTTAAGTGGGGGTGANTGGGGATTTAGTCCTTATGCTGGACAGGCACATCTTTGATTAGCTTGGGTGTTGGTTTATNAGGTGTATATCTGCAGGCATCAAGGTTTGAGACCGTTGTGTGTGGGCCTTTCCTTTGCTCTCAGGACATTCTGATGTTATTAGGTAGCCTTAGGAAGGTTTCATGCCACTCANTTGGAAGATAGTCTCCAAATTTGAATTTCTTGTTCCTTTAAACGCACCAGTAACCCATCCTTCATTTCCCACTTGTATGGTAAGTTTCAATTCTTCGGCTCTTTTGAGTTTACCTAAAATCGCCCTTTCATAAACAAGCTTTATTTTGAGTTTTGCTATTTTTGGCAAACCCATCCCTTTTCCCTGCTCTGTGTTACAATTAAGAAAACAGCTTTAACATTTTCCTTTTCCTCAACTTCATTAGGTTATCTTATTCAACAGAGACCATTGCTCTCTGTGTCTTTGTGGATTGCTTTACATGCCACCTCATTGCCAGGGCTCCGGGCAAGACATTTTTAGTCCAGTCCCAGGACTAAATTTTTCTAGCTGCCCTCCCACTGCCCTTCTAAAGTGAAAAGTTTTTAAAAACCTGTGGGTTCTGAAATATACCTCCTAGTTAACAAACTGGGCAGCTCATGATCTCAGCCTTTGTATGTTAGTATTTATTTAAGCAGTGAATTGACCCTGGCTGACCCTTCTCTTTCACTTATTCCCCTCTTCCTCCTCCCCGCCCCCACCCCCCTTACTCTGCCATTTTGTCTTTCTCTTTCAGTTCTCAGACATACCTATTACTGGACCACAGTGTGTGCTAGTAGTACTGGCTTCCTTCAGCTGTTCTGTGGGTTTTGTTTCTTTTTTTTAAACTGGGGAGGGGATCTGGGATGGGTAGGAGTCAATATTCTTAATATTTAAAATATTTATTTCCTCTGTGGGAAAGAAAATGTGTATTATAGTCCAAGTAGCAAATTTACAAGTTGATTTTTATAATATAACTTGCTTGCAGACCAAACCAGGGACCAGCTGTGTATTCCTTTTATGGCACCATTAACAGGATTTAGTCTTTCTGTGATGATCAGCAATGGTATTGATGCTGAATGTTCTCCTACCTCACATCATGAGAATCAGAAGGCTGCTGGCCTTCTCAGACTTTCCTTCTTTCTGTTGGCCTTTCTAACTCTGGAATGATCACTCCACTGAATAGAGTATTCTAACCACTATTCTGGCTATAACCGTTTGCTAATTAATGCAAATAATTGGAGTGATTGCTGTGTGTCAGAAATGTCAGCTATATGTTCTTCCCTGCGTTTACTGGTGTTGGGGAGTTAACCATGGTCTGTCCTTAACTCTGTTTGCATTTGACCATACATGTGTTTATTCACAAATCTTTTATGTAGAGTTACCTTTCATTATAGAGCTGTCCTGCTTAAAATTGGCCCAAGACTTTCCCNTTAACCCCTGTTGTCTTCCTGTAGCTTTGATAATATTTGGGAGATTCTGTTGTGTATACCTCATGGATTATCCTTTTTTGCTACAAATCTCATAATCTCTTGAGTGGGTTGAGGGGTCCACTGACTGAGAGTTGCACAGTAGAGCACTAAATGTTTAAGCAAAGCTTTTGCTGCAGTCTGCTTTCCAATCCAGTGCCTTCTTTATCTTCTTACTGAGCCCTCTTTTGTCCCCTGTCCTCCTTGTTGGACAGCTTTTGTTTTTACCCTTCTGGGGACGGTCACCATCTCCCATACAGTTTGGAATTTCTTTCTCTTTTTTTCAACAATCTTTGCAGCTAATTCTGTCTTAGGAGAGGTGGAAGGGTTGGGAAAGGGTGAGGACCTGATTCTCAATCTGATCTTGTAGGAGCTGGTCAGGAACTGAGGCTGGACTCTGTCCACATAAGCCTTCCCAGAGCAGGCAGCTTATTAGAGGCACCAGAGCCTTACTGCCAATACTATTATTATCTGGCACTTGAAGCTTCAGAATTCAACAGAAGTACCCTAGCACTACGCAAAGCATCTGGATTCAACCGTGATCTCAGTTACACATGGGCAGTCCTTCTGTAGGAATGCACACAGCTCTTTAATGCATGGGAGATTGGGCTGGAAAACTTAGACCTTAGTCCCTCCTCCTACTTCACAGCATATTGGTATACATGACTCTTGTCCTTGAGTTCACTTGATCTTCTTACAATGAATGTGGTTCTTTAGAATAACTCAATAATTCTTGGAAAGAACAGAAGAAAGTTAAACCTATCTGTTGATTCCATGGGCCATACCAGGCACCCTGAGGGGAGTCTGTGCTGGACTGTATCTCCTGAGGGGATCTGTTCACCAAGCTGGAACTCATGGAGGAAGCCTAAGCCTGTCTTTCAGCTCTTGGGAGGTGGAAGTAGAATTAGGAATTTTCGGCCAGTCTCAGATACATTGCAAGGTGAAGACTAGACTGGACTCTATGAGTGTCTTGCATGTTCATGGAGAATATTTTCTCCTCTTCATTTCCAGCAACAGGGAAAGCAGCAACACCATTTGGTNCATGAGTGGAAGTGCTCTCTTCAAGTGCAAATTCCTGATGTAGTAGTTGCACTGCCAAGGGGCCTTTTGGTTCTTCCGCTGTAGTTTCCTTTATGTCTGATAGTTTGAAGATGCAGTCTTTCATTGTGGGAAAGTCGTGGAGGTAGGAACATAAGGTACCTAGTCACATTGTGACTGCAGTCAAGGAGCAGAAGACAGTAATACTTAGGTTATATTCTTAAGAAAGAATACACTCAGCGAGAATATTGATTTGAGGGTTCATACCCCCACTGGGCCTTACAGGGAGAACAGCGAGATTGTGGCAGATTGGGAGCTTCCAAGAAGAAATATGCAAGGAACTTCCATGCTGGAAGCACAGTCGCATAGTTGCTGTTCTGCTATTCATCTGGGAAGTTGAAGAAATCCCCCCCTCTTATTTTTTTGCTTTTCTAGTATCTCTGGGTTCCTCTGTGTAGCCCAGGCTGGCCTCGAACTCAAGAGATCCGCCTGCCTCTGCCTCTGGAGTACTGGGATTAAAGGCGTGCGCCACCACTGGCACCACCACCACCCAGCTAGAAATCCCTATTTTTAACTTACTCAGAGTCACTATCATCTTTGCTTCTTCATTTCTTCCTTTTGTTCTCCTTAGAGTCTTGTACCCAAGATTGCTTTCCCCACTCATGAGGCCACGCTAGTCTGTTCTTGGGTGGCATTTCTTAGCCTCCGGTCCTCTTCGATGTTACTTAGAGTACAGATCCTAGCTTCCACTGTAGCTACTACCTTTAGGCTTGGCTCTCTTCTGGTTTTAGTGCTGAATACCTGTTCATTCTGTGGGCTCTTGACCAGTCTCCTACATCCCTATCCTCTTTGTCTTTCTGTGAGGGAGCCTGCAGTGATGTTCTTAGCGCTGCTTTCCTAGGCACCATTGAGACATTTGCCAGGATACAAATATTTTCAGTGTTGAATAGAGCTTGTTCTGTGAGCTCCTTAGACAAACTACCTGTATCTTCCCTGTCTGGTTACTTTTTCTCTAGTCCTGTAATAAGTATGGTGGTTTTTGTTTGTTTGGGTCGGGGTGTTCTGTGTTGTTGTAGTTGTTGCTTTAGGCGTGGGAGTGGGGGCACTAAAGCTATGCCTCTGCCTGCCTGGGTCTTTGGGATCCCATCTGAGAGCCTCCCCTGTGTTTTAAGGCATATCATAAATATTACCCTGCTTTTAACTTCTAAATATTCAAGTCATTTGGTATACACAGAAGTAACCTACTAATCCAAAGATACACATTGAGGCACATAGGAAGGACAAGAGCAGGTCATCAGATTTTGCATTTGATGTCTTGTCTAGGCTCCTGAATGAAGGAGAGAGGGATAGTAGTGCCATGTGCCTTCATGTCCCAGGAAATCTGGGTTGGTTGCAAGGTAATGTACCAGTATTTCTTGCTACCATTAAGTAGCACAAGACTTAAGAGATGGAGAAATAGGGACAGGGAGGGCCCTACACATTGTTTTGTGCCTGATGAAGAGCACCATGGGGAAGGGCCAGCTGCCGACCAACAGCTGCTTGGAGATCTTGCACCTCTTCCCTGTTTTAGTGCTTGAGAAAAATGTGGCTGACCACTCCTTGTCTTGTACAGAGCCCAGGCTGAGCGCCAGCCTCAGATCTACTAATCTGGCAGCTGAACAAATCAGCCAAGAGTTGTGATCACCTGGTCCTGCAGTTATGATTCAGTCCCCACAACTGAATGTGAGATGCANACTCCAATTTTCCTTCCCCCTAAAACAGAATGAAGGCCAGAGAAGAAGATTGCTCAATGCATGCTGTATACAGCTCCTCAGGCTCACACTGCCTCCCTACATAGGCCCGGAAGTAGGGTGTGTGGTGTCTGTGTTGCTCCTTCCCCGCTACTTCTCACCTAGTAGTGGAGAGGGTGACCGTGTTTTGGCTGTCTTGAAGTGGTGAGAGGATTACAGGCCCTGAGCNCTCTCACAGCCTCTCCCCTGCTCTCTGGGCTAGTGAGCCCGCCCTGCAATGCACATGAGAGGAGCCGGCCTCTGACCTCCTCGTCAGCACCCTTAAGCGGGACATGTTGGGCGTGGGAGCTGTGAGGTACCTCCTACATTTGCTTTCTGGCTTTGGTGACTTGGGATTTTTAACCTTATATATCTTTTTCCTTTATTCAAAACAAAACAATTTTTAGCACACTGAAAAAAAAAAAGCCAAATGTTTTGTGCCTTTCTAAGGCAGCGCTGTATCCCAGGCTGCATTTTAGGACTTAATATGGAAATACCAGCGTCTGAGCTCCTCTACCTTGAGTATCTTTAGCCCTAGAGTCTTGGAGACAAGGATGTCTGGCTGGAGAGGTGGCACATAGGTGCCTATAGTCTCCTTTCTCTGCCATGAGGCTTCATTGGAAAAGAATAGCATTTTATCCTGGCATCACTTGGTTGTCCCAGGCAGCGGTTAGTGTTCCACTGCTCTAGCTGTCCTGCTCAGGCAGCCTCCTGGTAACAGTGCCCTGCCGAGTGGAGCTGGGAGTGACTCTCCTGGGAAGGGGAGATGGTTCATTTGTTGTCTTTTCGTTCTGCTGGATCTTAAGCCAGCTTCAACCTCCTGCCTCTCCTCAGACTTGGCTTTCCTTTCATTTGAAGGCTTCAACCTTAAAGCATTAAGTGGAGGCAAAGGGTCTGCTTACACCCAGGGAATGGCTGGGGGACCCAGAAGCCTGTCACTAATACTGTCATAGGTTTCAACCCCAAGTTTTCTTACCCTCCCTTTCTCCCCATTTCTCTCCTGCCTGTAGCTAACAAAGAGTGGGGGATAGAAACAGTTCTTTTTAAGGTCCTCCTCATTCAAGATTTTAAAATTCTTGACTTGGGTGGGGCAAGAGAGAACTTGATATTTTCCCCAGAATAGAGTCCCAATTTGTATATCAGTGTTAAGAAAACAAAACACACTTAGGTGAGATTCTCGTGGACTATTTTTAAATGTCATTAATATAAAAAGATTTCTATTAGCAGTATTTAATCACTCTCCTATAAAGAGCAGACAGAGGTAAATACTCCTGCAGAGTAGCAGAGCTTTAAGACTCATTCTCTCAAATCCATGTTGTTTGGCCAGTGTACTGATGTGTAGAGGTCTGTTATACTAATGTTATTTATTAATTTTTTTCATTTCCATACAGTTAACTAAAGAGCTTTTTCAAGCACCCATGTCTGTAAAAAAATATTTTTAAATAAAATTTCTTTTGTTGTAGCACACTTGTTGGGTTCTGGCTCATCTGGGGCTGGGGAGTAATACACAGGGCAGCTTTGAGACTAATGGCAGTGGTGCAGTTGATAGGGGACACAGGAAGGAGCATTGCTGCCAGTTAGCATTTAGCAGCACGCTGCTCAGNTCTGGATGCTCTAGAGGTAAAGGGACAGTCTTCTGGGAGCCTGTCCCTTCTGTGAGGACAATTGTGATTCTGGAAGCTCCAGGTCTGCCTTCCATGATGAATGGAAAGCAACAGCATACTTTTGGGACAATAACACTTTATTTTTCTAACACACATAATATATAAAAGGAAATAATTTGCAAATTTACAGACAAAACCATATATATATATATGTATGTATGTATGTATGTATGTATACACACACACACACACTCACAGATGCACACATACCCCAAAAGCTCTTGCCAGGCCAAGTTTTCATCTCTAAGTACCATTCTCCCACTTGGACTCTTGGGATCTGGGCCCATAAGCTCACATGTAGAAANTTGGTACTAACATACTTATAAGCTTAATCCCCATGAACAGTAGACCTCCTCTGTGCCCCATCTCTTATCTTTCAGTCTCCCATTATCCANTGAGGGAATGCAGGAAGCTCGGGCTCAGTAAGTAGCCTTTACTCCTCAACAAACAAACAAAACAGAACATTGTTCAGCTTCCTTACTCAGAGATGTGTCTGAGGGATTACCACCAATCCCTGACTTCTGCCCGAAGGAAAAATATCCCAAAACCCCCTGAAGGAGCAGCAGGCAGGAAGGTACAGAAGCAGTGCTGCAGCTGCCTCTGGACCAGTGTGAACAGTATATGTGACCACGTGCCCAGGTCCCCATAGCACGTGATACAACTAGCATGAAGACAGCCTGTGAGGGGAGAACAACCTGCTCAGAGGGGCAAGCCCACTCAGCTGATGGCAGGAGATGGATTTGCAACCACTGGCTGGGTAAGGAAAAAATCCATTTGGGGAAAGGAAAAAAAAATAACCCTCCCCACTCCTGGGAGACTTGAGGGCCCCAGTCATTTGGGATAAGCATCACTCAGTAGACACAAAGGAGGACTTGGTCTCCAAAACCAGGCCTCCATGGCCAAATGAGAGCCTCCAAATGGCTCTTGTCCCAGTTCTTGGCCCTCTGGACCTGGTCTGTAGGGGACCTGAGTTGGGGGGTCTTCCCTGCTGTCCCTCTGGAGGCTTTAGCTTGGGGTGAAGACTGAGCAGGGAGCCAGAAACATTGGTGAGTCAGCTAATGCCTCAGATCGATGTATTTCTCTCCCTGAAAATGGGTAGAGAGAAGTAACCAGAACATGAAGAGCCAGCAGGTTCACAGCATGAGCACTAAAAGGAGAGATGCAAGCAAAAGCTGATGAATTTGCAACAGCCTTGAGGCAAGCAGTGGAAACGGAGGAAGGGGACAAGAAAAGATAGCTGTCTCTGCAGTGGGGAAAGAGGCTACACTTTCAGCAGAAGGTGGGATGGTGGGGTCGGGCTTCGCTGTCTTTCTCCAGGGTCCCTCCACCACTTGCCTTGTCCTGCCATTGTCAGTAATGTAAGTCAGGATGGGCCCTGCTCCCCATCTCCAACCAAGGAGGAAGGACAGAGGAGTTAGTGTTCAGGAACAAGTACCAGTAGCCCACTACCCCAGTTCCTGAAAAGGGGGGGTGGGGTCAGGCCCTGGCCTCAGGAACTGCCTCCTACCTGGTCTCCTGGAGCCCTCTTGTCACCGTTGCTGCCCTGTAGGAGAGCCATCTCTTCTGGCAGCTTATCTGACTTAACTTCAACTACAAATTCACTCTTACGAGTCGGGGGCATCGTGCTGGGAGGAGGGAGGTGAAAGGTTGGCAACTTGGGGACAAGGGAAGGGGAGGGCCTTTTGGGATGGATACTCTATGGACTCGGGGGCCAGCTCAGGATGGGAGAATTCAAGGAGGTGTGGTTGATGGAAGTTGGGCAGTGGGCAGTAAAAAAGGTCCAATTTCTACTCTCAAGGGCTAAGTGGGCACTGGGTAGGCAGGGGAGGTCCCTTAGGAGGTAGCAAGCTGGGCAGCCGAAAATGAGGAGGGAGCAAGGGCCATGAGCCTGGCTTACATCTCTTGTTTTCCTGAGCGTCCACATGGCAGTTTGCCCTTCTTGTAGAAGAAATAGAGGGTAGCGCCCAGTACAGCAAGGACCAAGATACACACGATCACAGCCACAATGACTACACCTTTGCTCTCTGGTGGCGGCAGCTTTTTCTCTGTCAGACAAAGACACTTGTAGTCACTCCCTGCCCCGGGCTGCCACATTGCTGTCGCAGCCCCACCCTATCCAGCCCAGAGTGACAGATGGGCTGTTACGTTTCTCAACAGGGCAGAATGGGCACCCTGGCATACACCTGTTCTTTGCCAGGCCTGGCTTACCTGTGGAGGTGCTGTTGGCTCTGGTGTGAGGACTGACTGTGGAAATGCTGAGGCCAGTGGTTTGGCTGAAGTCAGGTGTGAGGGTGGTTAAAGTGACTAGGAGGCAGAGGGGGGGGGTTAGTAGAAGCGCACGTTAATGCCCGTGCCTGGGCATGCCCCTGCCGTCCTCTGCAGGGAGGCAGCTCTCACCCAGCTTCAGGACGATGACGGTGGTATTTGAGCCCAGGGAGTTGGAGGCTGTACATTCTGCACCTGTCTCCAGCAGCTCTGGGGTCACNAGGACATTCAGGGTGCTCACTACTGTCTGTGGATCTGGGTTCCATTCAGTTGCCTAGAAGTGAATGGGCAACTCAAAGAGTGGGAGGATCTCCGGCCATGGCCTCAAAGCCTAGGCAGGGATTAAGAGAACGGGGAAGATAAATC
Source organism: Neotoma lepida (assembly GCA_001675575.1). NCBI lineage: Eukaryota > Metazoa > Chordata > Mammalia > Rodentia > Cricetidae > Neotoma > Neotoma lepida. The sequence continues at coordinate 110,898 of LZPO01116378.1, read as the reverse complement.
AAGCCTTCTCACCGAGCCATTGACATTCCAGGAGATGGTGGGCTGAGGATGTCCTGAAGCTTCACAAGACAGATTCAGCACTGCATTTTCTTGCACCCACACCTTCCTCTCCTTTAATGCCATCCACGGGGACCCTTGAGGNAGGGAAGGGTTAGGCCCCCAAATACCCTGCTTCTACTTCCCACCACAGCTCTCAGGGTGCCAGCTGACTTGTTTGACCTCCAACAGCTCAAAACCACCCAACTCTGGTGACCAGATCACTATACAAAGGGCCTCACCAAAAATGCCCACGCTGACCAGCTGTGTACGGTTCAAGCCAGGAACATTAGGAACAGATGCCATGCAGAGATATTGTCCCCCTGCTTCCCGTTTCAAGTTGTTTAGCGGGAGGACAGGTCCCTTTCCCAGCAGCTGGCCTGTCTAGGGNTGAGAGGTGGGTCAGGGAGTCTTGAGAAGGAGCAAGCTCTCGCCCACAGTCCCAAAGCCATCCAGGTACCTTGTCTCTCAGCCACTCAAACTCAAGGTCCTGGTTACTCTCTGCCTCACAGGTCAGTGTGAGGCTATCGCCTTCCTGGGCTTCAGGGGCGGTTGGATTCACTCGAACATCAGACACATCTGGAGGCATAGCAAAAGTGTCAGCCTGGGCATGACCCCCAGTTCCCTCTTGCCTCAGGCTGAACCTCCATCCTAGTGCCTCACAGTTCACTAGCAGCTCCTGGGTGTCACTTAACAGGGTGATCATAGTTTCCAAGTCCAGGCTCTGACATTGGTAGAGCCCACTATGTTGCTTCTGTGCAGGTTCCAAGGATAGGATACCATTTTCATCAGTGGTCACCTCCTCCATCTCCCCAGTGTTGGAGTTCTGGGGGAGTACAAAAGGGTGAGGGTGAGCTGACACCCCTCCAGCTGGCTTGTCTGCTGCCTGTGTGTGTACTCTCTTTGCCTGTACCCTTGGGCATCCTCCATGCACCCAGCATGGAGCCCTCCAAACCTGCTTGTTGATAGTGAAGTCGGGTTGAGGGTTGCCGTCGGTCAGACATCGGATTTTCACATGATCTCCTTCCTTCAGCAGGCCCACGGGCTCCACCTCCACCCACACTTTTTCTGCAGGGTCTGTGCAGGCAAAAGGGAAGGCTCTCAGCCCGAGAACTGGCCCTGAATTTGATGCAGAGGAACTAGCACAAGTTCCCACCAGGCCCACCCCTGAAACCAGAGGAGCAAGTCAACACTTACAGAAAACAGGGACAGTGACTTCCTTAGACTCCTTCATGCGGTTCCCACTGGGTAGTCGGTAGCTGAGTTCACAGTAAAACTGGGCATCTTTGTCTTCCTTGACCAACTGTGCGTTCAAAACACTCTGTAGAGTGTACAAGCCACTGGACTCCACAATCTGTGACGACTGAATCTGAACACCTGGGCAGGAGGAGGGGAGCAAGGCCTGGCCTCAGCACTCCTCCCCCCAAGCTTCTCCTGGGGATTAGCAGGGAGAGGCCCATGGCCAAATACAAACTGGTGACCCTTCAACCCAGCACTTTTACTGCTTGGTCTACCCTGAAAAGACATTTACACCTTAGCACATATACAAGGATGTGTGCCAGGATCACCCCAGAGACAAAGGAAAATGTAGTTAGGCTAAAGACTTAGTGGTAGAGCATGTTCCTAGCATGTGTAAGCCTTTAGGTTCAAGCCTCAGAATCCAAAACAAAAATCCAAAGTGACTGACTGAGTTCTATCAGGAGAATGGTAACAACCACATTATATTCAGTATGACAACAGGAAGCAAAACGGTATCTATCTGAACAGACTGACCTGGAAACATTACAAAAAGGGGTGTGTTCCCAAATCACCACTAAGGTCAGGGCTTCTCAGGCTCAGCACTATTGATGTTCTGGACCAGAATTAATTCTTTGTGGTGGGGCCACCTTGTGCGTTTTAGGATGCTGAGNTATATTTTTGACCTCTACCTACCAGATGCCAATAGCAGCCTCTGTGTTTGTGANAACCACTAATGTCCCCAGACACTGCCAAGTATCCCCCAGGCTGGTATGTATGCAGAATCACCCCTGGTTGAGACAGTAAAAAACACAAGCCTTGCCAGGTGGTGGTGGTAACACACACCTTTAATCCCAGCACTCAGGAGGCAGAAGCAGGTGGATCTCTGTAAATTCAAAGCCAGCCTGGTCTACAAAGTGAGTTCCAGGACAGCCAGGACTGTTACACAGAGAAACCCTGTCCAAAACCAAGCCAAACCAAAACAATACAAAATGTAAGCCTTGAGCCAGGAGTGGTGGTACATGCTTGGAATCCCCAGCACTTGGGCGACAGGTAGAGCATCACCAGTTTTACAAGCCAGCCTGAGTTGCATGAGTTCCTGTCTCAAAACACCACACACAAACCTCTACACTGCAGCAAACATTTGTTTGTGATAGACACAGAAATAGGAATGAAAGAAAATAACAGTTGACAGTAGAAGTCACTTCCGGGAGGAGTCAACCAGAAAGAAATTCCTAGCTTTTTTATAGCCTAAATTTTTCCTTTAAAAAATGTTTTTTGGAGCCGGGCAGTGGTGGCGCACGCCTTTAATCCCAGCACTGGGGAGGCAGAGGCAGGCGGATCTCTGTGAGTTCGGAGCCAGTCTGGTCTACATAGTGAGTTCCAGGAAAGGCGCCGCCAAAGCTATACAGTGAAACCCTGTCTCGAAAAACAAAAACAAACAAAAAAAAAATTTTCTGGTTGGGGCTGGAGAGATGGCTCAGGGGTTAAGAGCACTGGCTGCTCTTTGAGAGGTCCTGAGTTCGAGTCCCAGCAGCCACATGGTGGCTCACAACCATCTATAANAAGATCTGGTGCTCTCTTCTGGCCTGCAGGTGTATATTTAGAGACACTCATACATAAAATACAAGTGAATAAATAAAAAAAGTAAAAAATTTTTGTAACCATTTTTTTTATGTGTATGAATGTCTTGCCTGAATGAGTATATGTGTACCTCATGCATGCCTTCTGCCCTTGGAGGTCAAAAGAAGCCATTGGATCCCCTAGAACTGGAGTTGTGGGTTATGAGCTGTCATGTGGATGCTGGGAACTGCCCTGGGTCCTCTGCAAGAGCAACCAGTGCTCTTAACTGAGCCTGCAGTCTGAATTATTCAACATCACCTGTATGGTTTTTTTTTGTTTGTTTGTTTGTTTCAGTAAAGTTTCTAAAAGAACATGCTAGGTGGTCCTCCAGAGCCTAAGTAGTAAACGGCTACTCACGGTTCTCCTCCTCTTGCAGGGGCCGACCATTCTTGTACCAGATGACTTGAGGAATGGGGTACCCATTTCTCCCCACACAGGTAGCAACCTAAAGAGGACAGGATGGGAGTCTCCTTGCTTGTGACAACCCCCTCTGCCCCTGCTTAGCCCCTGTTCACCATCACTTGAGCTACTGTGTATCTCACCTCCCTAAGCTCTTGCCTGTCCACATGGATGCCCACGGCATTGGCCTGGATGGTTGGCTCTTCTGGAGCTTCTACGACAGAAGGGAAATGAACAGAGACGTGGAAACCCATCTTTACGTGGTCCACACTATCCTGAAGGCAGGAATGAGGGGGCACTCACTGTAGACTTGAAGCTCAAAGTAGTGATCTTGGAGCCGTGGCCGCTTGCTCTTACACAGGAACATTCGTTCATCGTGGGGAGTGACTTGACTCAGGGCCAGAGTAGCCCCTGAGTCCTGGAGGCTAAGGCGGTGCTCGTATTCCCCAGGTTCTTTCTGGCCTAGGCCTTGGCGCACACGGAAAATGGGGATCTGCCTCTCCTTGTGAATCTGAGGGCAAGGAGCAGAGAGATGAGCTACCTACTACCCGAGGGACAGTGCTTCCCACCTACTACCGCCCCCCAAAGCCCAGGCACTCACCAAAAACCAGTCCACATGGCTGAAGTTGCCTGAGGAATGCAAGGTGCCACACTTCAGAAAGGCTGTGCTGCCCACTTCCACCTCCACCAGTTCTGGTGTGAGTGCAGGCTGTTTTTCCTCTCCTGGCACACCTGAGGACGAGGAGGAGCATGCCCAGGCAGCTTTGTCAGCTCCAGCTGCTCCATCCTGTCCTGTCCCNTCTCCTCTCCTGGCTCACTGCAGCTGTTCTACTCTAAAGGTCTGGAAAGGGCCATGTCCTCTCTTNACCCTTAACTTCACCATACCCACACCCCAACCTGGGTCAGACCTCTCCCAGTGGAATATGGACTGGAGCATAGACAAAGTGACTGGGTGTCTCTTAAAAGAAACTGGCGGAGAGACAGATAAGGGGAACACGGGGCTATGGGCCAAGAGGAAGGCCCCTTTGCTCCTGGGCCCCTTCCTAGTCCTGGTGAGCTCAGACTATGAGAATGTAAGGCATGTGCCAGGCTGGGGCACAACAGGCCCCTTTGTGTCCCCACCTCCCTGGGGAAGACGTCACTATTCTACCCTCTGTCCCCCAAATCCTCCAGAAGACACAGGGGAGCCAACTCTGGCCAGAGGCTACGAATCATACTCCTGAAGCTGCATTTCAAGAAACACTGCAATACAATCTGAAGACCCCATCCAAGTATAGAAGGGTCAGAATCTCCCCCAGGGGTTAGGTCAGTGGTGCCAGCACGCTGCCAGCCCTTTGAGAAGGTGATGTCACTGGACACAATCTGGCTGGACACTAGGATGCCTGGATTGTGCGGGTTCCAGACTGGAGGGCAGGTAGAGTGGTCTTCAACTAAGAGCAGGAAGCTTGGATCTCTGTCTTCTGAGAACCAGAAGAGCAGGGCAGAGTGAGGCTGGGTTTGCAGCGCTGCAGGGCTTAGCCCTTTCCCCAGAAATAAGGTCAGCCTGGGAGGCACTAGTCTGGAGTACCCCAGGGACGAGGCTGGCACTGGGCAAGAGGCCAGAGAAGTGGGTAATGTCCAGCCCTCCCCTTCCCCAGCGCGACCAGTGGCTGGGACGGGATAAGGAGCCAAGAATAACACGCGACACCGCTGCGGGCCATGCAAGGGAAGCTCGGACCCAGGAGCGCCTGTCTAGAGAGGGCTTAAAGAAAAGCTCCGAGGTGCCCAGGCGCTCTCCATTGAACTCTAGTCCCTAACATAAGCCGTTTCTATTGTAGAACTTCTCCTTTCGTCGTCTGTCCCCTGTGATCCCGTCAAACCGGGAGGCGGGAGGCGACCCACACCACACGTTGCTGCCCTTGCCAACGCCCAACCAGAGCAGAAGCCACCGTCCCTCCTCCCTCGCTCACCTCCAAGCTGGCGTGAGGCCCAGGCGGAGGGGGAGGGGTCGGCGCCCCCCTCGAGCAAGGGAAACAGCCTTTTCCAGCAACAGGCGGGTGCGGGATGCACGGGCTGGGGATGCGCCCCAGCCGCGCCTCTCTGCCGCGGCGCACAAGCACCTGCGGGAGGCCGGCCCCAGAGTCCTGCAGAGGCTCGGCCCCACCCCTTCCCGCTAGCCGCTGCAGCCTCCTGGCTGGGTCCGTTACCAGAATACTCTAGAACCTAGGCTGCAAACCCGCTGCAAAGAACTTGCACGCACGCGGAGCGCCTGGGAATCCGGGACTCTGACTAGAAGCGCCCGCCTGGATGCAGAGCCCTGGCCTCTGTCTTGCTGCCAGCTCTGATTTCCCGCACACTCCGGCTCCGTCCAAGACATCCCCCAACTCCCAACGCCTGGGCCCTGCGGGACCTGGGTCGGGTCCCCTCGCCCCCGCCACACACACNNNNACACACACACACACACACACAAGCGCGCGCGCAGAACTCACCCGTGGTGCGGCGACAGCAGCAGCAGGCGGCGAGCAAGAAGACGCAGACCAGCCTGGGCAGCCCCATGCTTCCCCGACGGAGGGAGAGAGCCAAGTGAGGAGCTCGCGGCTGTCGGGGGCTGACGTCAGGGGGGCGGGGGAGGGGACCCCGGGCGCCGCCCGGCCCCGCCCCGCGCAGCCCCCCGCCCCCGCCCCGCGCCCTAGAGGGCGGGCCCCGGCTCGCGGGCTGGGAGCTGCGCCCCGATCCCGGCCTGGAGGCCAACTCCCGCTTCCCAGCCTCCTGGCTTGCAAGGGTTGTGGGAGCAATGACAGGTGTTCTGGGGCTCAAATGACTGGCCGAAGCGGCAGAAGAAGCTGGCCCGGTCGTCTTAGAGCCGTCCTGGACGCAGTAGCAGCGCTCACTCGGATTTGGCCACTACCAGCGGGTGTAGCCCCGGGGACCCTCTGGCAGAGGAACAGGAGAGTGGTGCCCCTGATGGGGGCCTCCCAGTCAGGCTCCTCTGCCCTGCTTTGGAAGCATAGAGCTGGCCCTGGTCGCCTTCTAGAACACCGCTTCACTGCGGCGGCTGCCGGCTTGGCCCTGCTCCAGAGTCTCTGCTGTCCTGGCAGCCCTGGAGGAAGAACTGTGCCAGGTCCCACAGACCTAGAGGTGCCATCAAGGGGGCAGAGGAGTTGGAAACGGTGCCTTTTAGGTTGTTCTTTCATATTCAAGTTCCTGCAAGTCCCTCTTACACTAGAGAAGGGAGGAAGGGGGCTGAATTCACAAGCCCATGGTCCACATCCAGGCTTAGATAATTCTGTTCCAACCCTCTTCATGCCTTCCTGGTCTCCAGCTCAGTTTCCCCTCACCTGAATGAGGAAAGGTTAGTATTAATGGATGTGGAAGTCCCTAGCTTGACCCCCAGAAACCTATTGTTCCTTCTAATTCTTGAAAGCTGCCCCTCTCCTCTGCTGTCCCTCAGCTCTCTCACACTGCTGGTCGTGGCTCAGCGGCTGGAGGAGTCAGATGTGGATCAGCTGCAGATCCCTGATAACAATCTCCCGCACAGCATGAGGCTAAGAACCCTCCCCTTTCCAAACCTCAACTTCTCCCTGGGTCTTCTGAACTCAAAAGGACCTCAGCACCATGGCTTCAGGAAAGTTTCACGCCTGCTGAGACCCTCACCAGGGACTCAGAGGGGTCTAGGTTTAGGGCAGTGGTCTGTCACACTGCAGGCAGCAGCCTTAGAGGAGGGTGAGGCAAGCAGACACCAGAGATGGCCAGGTGACTTGAGAGAATGCTCTGGGTTGCGTTCTGATGACTCAGAGATGACAGGCAAACCACATCAACCTCATCTTTTAGAGTCTCATTGACACACACACACACACACACACACACACCCCGTCCATTAGTCTCCAGCCAGAGCCATGCCAAGCCTGCCAGGCTGTTGGCTTAGGCCCTTGATGGGGAGAGAATAATAGGGTCCAGTGCCTCCTCTACCCTCCAGAGTGAAGTGATGTGCACTGGCCTCTGGCCCAGAGCAAAATAGAAAGATAAACCTGTTTCTCTGCAGAAATGGCTAAAGGATGTTGTTTGATTAGGCAGGCTAAGTGCTGCACCCTCTCACACACACACACACACACTCCCCGTTTCTTCATTTAACATCATTAACTTATCATTCTCTTTTCTGGCAGCCTGGAAACAAAGCCAGCTAACCACCAAGGACAGTCGATTCTTCCTCTTCGATTGATGCAAGGTGGGGGTTGAAGGAGTCATTTCTGCAGTGAAAGGGAAATAAGATTAGAGTCCAGGGTGACATCCCNTCCTTCCCGGGTGTACATGACCAAAGCAAACAAACATACTGTACTTTAAGAAGCCTGGCCCCTGTGGCCAGACTATGTAGTAACAGGTTCTGAGAGATTGGTGGCCCAGAACTCTCATGATTGTTTCTGTGTCTCATTTCCTGTGAGGAGTTTGAAGACATTCACTGGTGTCTTAACATTTGCAAAGAAGAGCTCTGAAGACCGTCTAGGGACAGGCATCCCTCCACCTGGATTCTGCACTCACCTGAGGAGGGAAGCCTATGGTGGAATCTCCCCTAAGTTATTGGGACGGTGACAATGCCTAGGGTGTACCTGCACTTTCATCCTCACTCTGTGTCAAGTGCACAAAGCCCTTTCTCCTGCTTGCTGTGGACTTTGGGGCCTCAAAGGATGACCTCTAGCCAAAGTTGGACAGGTCCTGAGAATTTGATCTTTCTGGTGACACAGATGCCAGCAGCTGTTAACTTATTAGGAAAAACAAAAAGAACAAAACCCTGAAACCAGCACATGTATGTGCCAGGTAGACAGCATTAGCTGGCTGGTGGATACCTTAGCTGTAGTCAGCTACTCCCAGACTCAGAGACTGAGTTCAACAGTGATTTGGACAACATTGGGAGAGCACATCCTACCTCCACCCCACAAGACATTCACTTAACACTTATCTTGCCTTACAAGTACCTGGTCTTATCAAAAAGAGCCCAATAAGATATTTTTAAAGATTAAAAAAGAAAAAGAATAATAATTGTTTTAAATTAAAGAAGAAAAAGAAGCAGTGGCAGCAGTGGCCAGTAGCCTCAGGCTGGTAGGGAAAGATCAGGGGACACACAGCTNGGGATGGGTTTTATGAAGGGGGCATTTTGAAATTCCAAACCAAAGATGGGTCAGGACCCTGGAGAGGACTCAAAGGGCTATGAACCAGAAGGGAGAGCAGAGAGCTTAGTTGGGGTGGATGTAGGGCCTTCAGCTCATCTGAGATGGCAGAGAACAGCTCCCACATCATCAGGACTTCCAGTAAACTAGGAGTGAAACCAGTAGAAGACGAAAGTGAGAGGCAGTATATNACAGTGAGGTACACTGAGGCTGGATGGGGTGGGGGTCCCCATCCTATGTCCTGTCAGGTACAGTCTCCTGTGTGGTTGGGGCTTTCCATTCCTTATTAAAGTGGGAAAGAGTAGCGTTGGAGGTAAAAAGACAAGGATGCCCCACCTCCTTGCTGGGAAGGGTGGGCTGGGCGGAGGAAGGAAATGGATAAAGACCAGCGTGCAGCTGTGGTGAGGAGATTGGGGGTAGGCAGCAATCTTGGGATCTATAGAGGCTGGGGAACCGCCTTCCCTGGCCTGACCAGAAAACAGGATCCAGGAGGGGTGGCCGGAGACCTTGCAGAGTAGGGGGATCTGCTCTGGGAGGACACTGTGCAGAGTGAAAACCAGGGTGGGTGGAGGGGGGGGG
>LZPO01116378.1:72588-85347 GCA_001675575.1 Neotoma lepida | reverse complement strand
CAATGGTTCTCCACCTGTGGGTCTCAACCCCTTTTGGGATCACATATTAGATATCCTGCATATCAGATATTTACATTACAATTCATAATAGTAAAATTACAGTTACAATTAAGTAGCAACGCACTAATTTTATGGTTGGGGGTCACCACAACATAAGGAACTGTATTAAAGGGTCGCAGCATTAGGAAGGTTGAGAACTACTGGTTTAGGACCATGTCATCAGCTCTGCCATGCTATTTTGGACCTGGCAACCTGCTCCGCTATCTCTCTGGTCATTTTCTTTTCTTTTTTTTTCTTTTGACAGAGTCTCTATGTAGCTCTGGCCCTGAAACTTGACACATAGGCCAGGCTGACCTCCAACTCAGGGATCTGCCTGCCTCTGCCTCCCAGGTGCTGAGATGAAAGGTATGTGCTAACTAGTCAGGGCTTTGTTTATTTTTAATGACAAGGTTTCATGTAGGCAAAACTGTCTGTCCTTGCTGGGTGGTGGTGGCACCACCTTTAATCCCAGCACTCGGGAGGCAGAGGCAGGTGGATCTCTGTGAGTTCGAGGCCAGTCTGGGCTACTGAGTGAGTTCCAGGAAAGGCGCAAAGCTACACAGAGAAACCCTGTCTCGAAAAACAAACAAACAAACAAACAAACAAACAAACAAAAAAACTGTCCTTAAATCTGCTATGTATCTCGGAAGCTGACCTTCCTGTCTGCACTCTCAAGTGCCCCACGAAGCCTAGTTTATGCAATGCTAAGGGTAGTACTCAAGACTTCACACATGCTAGGAGCACTCTTTGCTCTCTCTCCGTCCCGGCTGGTGCTCGGAGGAAATGAAGGACTTAGGTAGTGTTCAGGGTCAGAGTTGGCAACAGAGAGTTTGAATTCAAACCAAGTAGGAAATTAAAACAAACAGTGGTGACCAGGGGAAGGATAAGTGTCCTTGTTTACTTTCTGTTGCTGTGCTAAAACACTCTGACCAAAAGCAACTTGGAGAAGAAAAGGTTTGTTTATCTTGCACTGCCAGGTCACAGTCCATCTTTGAGGGAAATTGGGGCAAAAAGTCAAGGCAGGCGCCTTAAGACAGTCGTGATTGCTAGTCCACGCAGTACCTCCAACCGTGGAACTCACTCAGAGCCGAGGAAGAACAGCAGGAACCATGGGAGCTGCGGCTTGCTAGCTGNTTCAGTCACTGGTTCACTCTCAGCCAGCTTTTTCTTATACAGTCCAGGATACCCCCCACCCCACCCCACGCCCCTCGCGCCCAAAGTTGCCACCCACAGTGGGCTGGGTCTTCCTATATCAATTAACAAGACAATCCCTCACAGATAAGTTTACAGACTGACCCAGGCAATTCCTTAAATTGAGGTTTCTCCCAGATGACTCCAGGGCTCTTGATGTATGGGGCACAGACGGCCTACACGCTAAAACAGGGGCCAAGGTAGGAAGCAGGGCTCCTTCACTCTGCTGCTCCTTTTCTCAATGATAACGAACTGTCTCCTCAGGATGCTGCAAAAATCTGCCGAGGAGTGCGGAAGAGCAGTTTGTGAATTTCCTGTAATAATCTTTTTCTCTTTGTGAATAGCTTGAGATCAGACAGTATCTTGAAAAGGGTTGTGTTTCCAAAGCATGGTAGGTGCTTAATAAATGATAAAAATAAATGATGAATGACAAGATGAAGCAGCAGGTCCCACGGAGGAAGTACTATTCCAGAGTCCAGCCCAGAGCTTAAAGAGCGCATGCTCCAGGACCGGGAGTGGGTGTGGGTGAAGGCGAGTGAGGGTAAGAACTCTCAAAGGCAGTCTCATCAAAGTCTGCTCTGGCTCTTTAAGAGGCGGGGTGGGGGGTTATACCGACATGAGAACAGACCAATCGCTGACTCAAAGAGGAGGGGCTATTACATATTTTTCCATCCCTCTCATTGGGAAGTATGTCGTTTGGGCGCCGTTCAAAAAGACCAATGGTTTTTCGACATTTCTGCCATTGCCCTTCACCGATTGGACATAGGCTATCGTCCCGCCCCCCCGCTTGCCCCACCCCTAGCACACAAGATGGCGGCGCCCAGTGGAGTGGAGGCCGCGCTTGGGGCTTGCCGAGGCTGACTCCCTGTCCTTCTCTCCTTTTGGGTGACAGTCGCCGCGAGCGGGAGGACAGGGGCCGGGCGGGGACAGGGGCACCTGCGTGGCTGGACCGCGAGCCTGCGCCCAGCCCGCGCCGCCCCCACCCGGCCCCGGCCCGGCCCTTCCCGATCAGGTCCCATCCTTCCCGGTCTCCTCCCGGTCTGACCCGTTGCCCGGCCTTGGATGCCGCTCCAAGCTTCTAAAGCTGAGGAATTTCCTCCAGTCCCCGCTCACTGTCACTTTAGAGATGTTCCGCCTCTTTGCTCTCAAACAGTCCGCCTTCCAAACCGGGACTCCTTTGCCTCTACTAAGAGTCTTCCCTCCAACCCACTTTAGACCTTGGTTCTCTCTCGGTAAATTAACCCCCCGACTCTCCAAATATTAGCAGCCTTGACACCGCCTTCACCGAGGAATCAGTCTTCCTTTAGTCCTGAACTCCACAGCCCTATCATGGAGGCTGTGTTCCTGGTGGTGAATGGGGTGGGCCTGGTGCTGGACTTGCTGACCTTGGTGTTGGATCTCAACTTCCTGCTCGTGTCCTCCCTCCTGGCTACCTTGGCCTGGCTTTTGGCCTTCATCTACAACCTGCCACACACGGTACTGACTAGTCTTCTGCACTTGGGTCGAGGAGTCCTGCTTTCTTTGCTGGCCTTGGTTGAAGCAGTGGTCCGATTTACCTTTGGGGGATTGCAGGCCTTGTGTACTTTTGTTTGTAGCTGCTACTCTGGCTTGGAGAGTTTAAAGCTACTAGGGCACCTGGCCTCTCATGGAGCTCTGAGGAGCCGAGAAATACTGAACAGGGGCATCCTGAACATGGTCTCCAGTGGCCACGCTTTGCTGCGCCAGGCCTGTGACATCTGTGCTATTGCCATGAGCCTGGTGGCCTATGTGATCAACAGTCTGGTCAACATCTGTCTCATCGGCACTCAGAACTTCTTCTCCCTGGTGCTGGCCCTGTGGGATGCCGTGGTGGGGCCTCTGTGGAGGATGACAGACGTGCTGGCTGCTTTCCTTTCTCACATTTCCAGCAGTGCAGTGGCCATGGCCATTCTCCTGTGGACCCCCTGCCAACTAGTACTAGAGCTGTTGGCCTCAGCTGTCCGCCTCCTGGCCAGCTCTGTCCTTTTCCACCTCACTGGTTTGGTGTTTTTGGCTTGTGTGCTGGCAGTGACTTTGGCTGTGTTGCACCCAGACTTTACCTTGAGGCTGGCCACCCGAGCACTCAATCAGCTCCATGCCCGACCATCCTACCACCGACTTCGAGAGGATGTTATACGGCTGTCTCGCCTTGCACTGGGTCTGGAGGCCTGGCGCAGAGTCTGGAGCCGAAGCCTACAGCTGGCCAGTTGGCCGAATCGGGGAGGAGCGCCCGGGGCCCCCCAAGGTGGCCCCAGGAGGATGTTCTCAGCCAGGATCCAGGGACAGGACACTCCTCCTGAAGCAGAAGAGGAGGATGTCANGACCATCAGAGCAGCTACTGCTAGAGGCCGAGAGAGACTCAATGAGGATGAGCCTACAGCTGGGCAAGACCCATGGAAGCTGCTGAAGGAGCAAGAGGAGAGGAAGAAGTGTGTCATTTGCCAGGACCAGAGCAAGACCGTGCTGCTTCTGCCTTGCCGGCACCTGTGCCTATGCCAGGCCTGCACCGAGATCCTCATGCGCCACCCTGTCTACAACCGCAACTGCCCGCTCTGCCGCCGCGGCATCCTGCAGACTCTCAATGTCTACCTCTGACGACTCCCTCCCTGCCTGCCCACCCTCTGCGCTCTACACACTAGGACAGCATCAACATTTTGCCTCTGGGCTTTGGCCTGAGTCTTCTTTGCCCCTGTGACGGCAACTCTGTCAAGCCTCAAGCCATATATATCCAGGACATGTACCTGGAATACTCTGGAAGACTCCAATCTGGGTGGGGCAGGGTAACAATTTCTCTGAACCCTGTGTGGGGCCCTGTGATGCTGAGGGTGGTGAGTATGTTACTATGCAAGGGCCTTGAGACTATGGCAGGCTCTTTCCCAGTCTGCCCAGGGCCCATCCAGATACCAGCCTCTGGGGCTGTCCTTCTTTGCTTCTGGCTTTTCTTTTGGTGTTTTCAGTCCTTTGCCCCTAGACCACACCACATCAGTGTCATGTGAGGATTTTGGCAACTCATGGGCCTTGGAGTGATCTTAATTTTTCTATTTTTTAGGTTTTCTTGTTTGGAATGATCTTGAATCTTTGTGTTCACCCAGAGCCTCTGCCCTGGTGGGTCTGGGAGTAGAGTCCTGTAGGTGCCCTTCGAGCCACTTCTGCCTGTCATCATCTTTTAAAGACTCCCAACTTGACCCAGAACCTGTGGTCAGGAGTTTATCCCTGGGTACAGGGGTGCAGCTAAACCTGGCTTTGGGACCATTTACCCTCAGGCACTGCAGCTCCAAGAGTAGCCTCAGAAGGAATAACCAGATTTCTACTCATTCCCCTCATGTCCCACATGGTGTAGAACGTGGCATTCCTCCTGGTCTCTCTCTGGCATTGGGGAGAGCATTCTGCACATTTCACTAGGGTCCAAACAAGGGGTAGGCCTCGGGGCTTGCAGCTCCATCAGGTCTGCCTGTTCAATTTCTATGAATAAAGTTCTGTTGACAGCTCTAACAGTGTGGTCCTTGCAAGTGCCAGCAGGTGGTCAGCCAGTGTTGCCTTGGGGTCTTTCAGGCGGGAGCATCTGGATTACCTAGCTTGGAGGTGGGGATGTGGAGATAGGGTGGCAGGGCTATGCCGAGGGGAAAGCCCACACCAAGTGTGGTGCTTGATTCTTACCCCTTCTGATCTGACCTGCCGCACTCGGCTCTGGAACAGCCTTCTCTGTACTGCATTTAGTCATTGTAAGAANTTGTTGCCCCTGTAGCCTGCCCTTCCTGTGCTCCCAGAGTTACCACTCTTTCCGGGAGGGCACAGGGGATCCTGCTGCCTGGAGGGCAGCCCTCCCTCCCGATTCCTNGAGGAGCTGCTGCGTGTCTGTTTTTGTTCTTCAGGACAGGGTTTCTCTGTGTAGCCCTGGCTGTCCTGGAACTCACTATGTAGACCAGGCTGGCCTTGAACTCATAGATCCACCTGCTGATTAAAGGCACGCGCCACCATGCCCAGTGTGGCTCTTNTCTTTTTTGTGTCTTGGTACAGGGCCTGGTACTGTGATGGGCTGGAGTGTGGGACTTTTTGCTAGAGGTGTGAGCTGGAGCCTAGAGGTCTCCAGGCCTGTGTGGAAGACACAGGAAGCCTAAGGCCTTCCCAGGGCCTGCAGGAAATTAGGGACACTCCCCTGTGATTTTGTTTGTTTGTTTTTCCAGACAGGGTTTTCTCTGTGTAACAGTCCTGGCTGTCCTGGAACTGCTTTGTAGACCAGGCTGGCCTCGAACTCACAGAGATCCACCTACCTCTGCCTCCCAAGTGCTGGGATTAAAGGTGTGCACCACCACCGCCCGGCTCTCCTGACTATTTTTATGTTACATCTAGAAGCACAATGTCTTCTGGAAGAGGGGAGATGCTGGATCTGGAAGGAGGTCCCTCCACTCTTCGTTGAGAGNTTGAGCAATTGGGATTAGCAAACCCTGGNTGTTTGTTAGTCATTAGCCTGAGCCTGCTAAGCTGAGTGTCACAGGAGGTGAGTCCTGAGGGGGCCTGTGGCCAGCCTCAGACTTAATGGCTTGGCCCACCCAGACTGTGCCCAGCACAGTGGAGACAGTTCTTCACCTCTACCCCTTAATTGGATGCCTGTGGCAGGGCTTACAACACACCCCCACATCCCCATCCCACCCCGCCCCACCCCGCCCCACGATGTTGAGCAAGGAGAAGCCTGGCTCCTTCCAGTCTCTGTTTAATGTGGAGGATAAACATTTTATTAGGGAAGATAAACTTCCTGAGCTGGGGGCCGAGGACCTCCTTTTCTTCTACCCCCATCTGAAATTCTTTCTGCAGACCTTAATANCCTTCTATCCGCTAACCGTTACCTTAGAAGTCCAGACCTTAAATCATTGCAGTCTGGAGCTTGGTCGCCCCCTTGTGGTTATCCCAGAAACTACTTATCTCTGGGTGTGTGTGTTGGGGGGGCGTGTGTGTGACAGCAATAGCTTTCCAGTTAACTAAGAAAGCCGGTATCTTTACCGTTATCTGGCTCATAGCGAGGGCAGCCATGATTGGAAGTCCCTGGTTTTTTTTTAGACCAGACAGTGGCTGATCCCATTTGGTTTGGCATGTCTGAAATAGAAAAATGTGTCCCTTTATCTGGGTGGCCAGACCCCCAAATCAGTGGGGCACCCCTCTAGTCAAGCAATCCCGTTCATCTACATAACTAGGTGGCAGCTCCGTGGGGCCGATTATTCTAGGTCTGCTTGCTGTATCTCTGCCTCATGGCTCCATCCCACCCAGGAACCCTCCCTGCTGTGGATCCTCAGAAGAAAGGCAGAAGCCAGTGGGAGGTTTTTGAGGTTTATTGGGTGACCTCTGAGAAAAAGGCCGGCCCTAGGAGCAGGAGAGATGGAGTCAAGGACCTAGAGGGGGCACAGGACTAGGAAGAAGCACCCCACCTTGGAATGCTGGACCGGGGCAACCGGGAACCCACAGTTGCCAGCACAGCACACTCTATAAAGTCCTGGGCAGAAACCCAGGCGCTGTTCCACGCTGCCTGTCGTGACCTCAGACAGCCTCTGTCTCCATTCCTTGCCAGCAGTGAGACAGAAGGTGGCTCCCTCTCTTCCCTAGTCATTCACAATATTCCAGGGGGCCAGCCCTCCTGGTATACGCCTTTCAGCGTCACCCCCACCTCTAGGAGCAAGTGCCAGCTCCCAGTTCACTGTACATTAGGCGAAGACTGGGGAGCTGTGCCAGTCAGAATAGACGAGAAATCCAGAGAAGGTGCTGTCGGTCTTGATGCTGGCATAGATGCCAATGTAATCACCTACGCCCACCTGCACCCACACCTGGTCCTCAGGTTCCAGCCTCACCATAGCACCCCCTGAAAGTGAGGCTGGCTTAGGCCACCCCCCGAAAAACTGGAAGAAAGAGGCGATGGACTCGCCGTTTTTGACAAGATCGAACTGCAAGCTGGCTCGGTAGACAGTGGCGTGGACGGCGAAGTAGTAGACACCAGGCACTTGGCAGGTGAATTTGCCCGTAGTGGCATCGTAATGTCCCTGCTCATTCAACATCACGCGGTCGAAGGGTAGGGGTGCGTCGGCTGGCGGAGGCACTCGACTCTCAGAGCGCTTGGCACTGAAGGCTGATCGAGGGGGCACCGAGCACTCCCCGGCAGGTCCGATAGCCCCCACGGGACCTGCCTCTCCACGCGGCCCGGGCTCCCCACGTGGTCCAGGTAGTCCTGTGGGTAGGAGGGCGAAGGGGAGAAATTAGGAGCCTCGGAGTGCAGAAGGGTGACTCCGTTGACCTTTCCTAAGTCTCCCAGCCTCCCCGGCTGTTGCCTCCTGCAGGGAGCAGATCTGAAGTGCTGAGTAGAGGGATCTAAGCTTTCTGACTCCCTGGGGCTGACTCACCCCTTCTACCCACAGCCCACCTCGCCCCACCCCGGCCGACTGGAATGGAGGTGGAGTAGCGCCCCCTGGCGGGACCCTTGACACCCCCCCCCCAAAGGATCCATGAGAGCAGCTGCGGCGCTCACTAGGATGTCCCCATGGACTGCGACGGAGATGACTTCTTACCCGGCCTCCCGCCCTCGCCTTTCTCGCCCGGAGCTCCGGGCACACCGTCGCGGCCATCACGACCGTCGCGGCCAGGCAGGCCTTGGCTGCCATGGTGGCCTGGTGTGCCTGGAAGGCCGGGCTGCCCGGGACACAGGCTGGGGATCTTGTTGTCATCCAGTGGAGGAGAGCCTGACACCAACCCCAGAAGCAGCAGGGCAAGAAATGGTCTCATGGTGGTGACCCCGGAGGCCCAGACGCCAGGATCCTCTTGTAGTCTGTGGGCTGGGCAGGACCAGAGTCGGAACCCAGTATCTTGGGACCCACTTCGCGCCCCACCCAGGTGGAACCCAGCAGGTCCCCGCTCCACAAATATGCCTTTGGGGCTGAGTGTAGTGTGACGAGCTGAAGAGGAGGGTGCCCCAGATCAAGAACTGGGAGAGCACAGGAGAGGAAAGGAAAGCAAGCTCTCCCTACCCGGTCCCCGAGCTGGCGCCCAGGCTTTCCCACAGTCCCCTCCCCCACCCACCCTCCTCTTCTGCCAGACTCACCCCCTCCCCGCTCCCCAGCTCCCCCAGCTGCTCTCTCTGAATGGCTTCCTCAGACCCTCCAGCTGGCTCTGCTCCCACTCCTACCCCAAGCAGGCAGCCCCTGCCCTTGCTGACTGATCCCAGCTTCTGGTTGCTCCTTGCCGGCTCCACAGCGCTCCTCCCAAACTCCTAGAGGAAACCAGTTGTTCAGGGGCCAAGAGCTCCGGGGCTGGGAAATAGCAGGGAAATAACTCGTGGTGTCGCCCGGCGGCCGGCCAAAGTTGCCGGGGTGTAGGGGGTGTGGAGAAAGGAGGAGGAGGAGAGAGAGGCTTGAGCCTGCATTACAGAAAGGCTGAACTGTCAGACACAGTTCTTGGGGCTTCAGTTCCCAGCAGCTGGAGGGAGGGAGGGATGGGGCAGTGATAGAGACCAAGGTCAAGGCTAGTGTGTGGGGGTGGCGTGGCGGGTGGAGAGCTGGATTAGCAGAGCCCAGGGTGAAGAATTCCAAAAGCAGAGAGCCAGTTGGACCCCCCGGGGTAGGATAGGGTCCCACCACACCAGTAGGCACTCAATACAGTTTTGTTGACCAAATGGAAAAGCTGAAGGTCTGGTGACAGTCATCTTAAATACTCAAATGGAAAGGGAGAGGGCAGAAGACAGGGAATCAGGGGCAGAGACTTGGATAGGAAATCTCTAGGCTGTCCAATGGCACAATATGGGGCCCAGCCACTACCTGGGGCTGTCTTGGTAAACAGGAGTGCAGGGAAGGTACAAGGAAGATGGGGTAGCCCTGGGCAGGATCAGAGTTGGAACTGGTCCTTCTTCCTGGGAAGCACCAGAGAGGATGGGCAGAGTCCCATGGCCAGGTCACTCTTCCCTTTGTCTTCTGCCTGCCCTGCCCACCCAGATAGCTAGAGGAGGATGGGAGACAGAGGGTAGGGGCTGGCTTCCGGTCAGGGCTGGGAACAAGCATCCAGGCTAGCTGCCTCAGGCAGCCTGTTGCAGTTGAAGGGCCAGGGGGTGCCCAGTAGTGCCAGGCTAGACTGGCACTGTTGCTCTGCCTCCTGGCAGACAGAGCGGCAAGGGGGTAGGATAGTGCCCAGTGGGGTGCAGTGAGGTACAAGCAGCCCGCAAAGGAACCTCCGGAAATTCTGGTAGCAGGGTAGACTTGTCAGACTCTGTGGGAGGAAGAGGCCGACCTCAGACATCCAGGCCCCGTGTGCCCACCCCTTCCAATGGCCTCCCTCCTCTGTGTCCCAGCACCTTGTAGCCTCTGATGATGTCTACCACCTCTGCCTGGGTGGCCAGGCCCACCCAGATGTTGGGGAAAGCTGTGGTACTGTAGCTTAGTCCAAGGCACATCTCCACTTGGACAGGTTCACAGGCCAGCTCTGTAAGTTTGAAGGTTGGGTCACTGTGGGGGACAAGACACTGCCTGGCCCTGGGTCCTTATTTCCAAATGGATCATATGGACTTCTGTTGAGTATCTCAAGAGGCACNATAGAACTGTTTCATACACTCCAACGAGCCCTTCTGTTTTCCAGAGCCCGCATTTACCAGGGCATCATGTAGGCCCCTCTGATCTTAGGGAATGTGGAGAACCCACTGGAGACCACTTGGGACCACTACTATCATGTGTTCTGTCAAGCAGGCTGTGGAGAGGGACTCTGTGAGTGACAAGGTAGATAAGTCTCGACACCCCCTACCACTGACCGCTACATTTCCAAGTCCCTTTCAGGTGACATTAGTGTACAATGTCAACACTGGCTGAGAGTCCCGCCAAGACTCTGTGAAGTGGTCCCAGGGGGAGAAGAGAGGGGCCTAGGTATGAACTTACCAAGGAGGAAGGAAGGGGAGGTAAGGAAAGTGTGGTAGGAACCCAGCCTGTTGTGGCTGGCAGGACTTGCTCAGGGTAAGGCTCCTTACCTGGTTGTGGGAACAGGTGGCTGCTGCAATTGCTGTCATTGCTGTCATTTGCACAGTCTCCCCATAAGTCACACAGCCATTGCAGATCTCCACATCCTCCGTTCTGGCAGAACTCTCTGGGCCCACAAGGGTCTGTGAGCACAGAGGCATGACTGCCGTAGGACATGCCTGTACCCACTGCCCTCCAGGGTACCCTTTGATGTTCCATGGAGGAGCCTCTGTTGCCCACACCCACCTGCCCAGGGACACCTACTCTCTGTAGTATTGATGGCCTGGTAGGCGGCNAAGAAGCCCCCGCTGCTGATACCAAGATCCGTCTTAAAGATTACAGCCAGCTGGTGCTGTGAGGAGACGAGGTGGGGTGGTGGCTCTGTGCCACAGAACCTGCCCAGAGCAGAAAAATGTCCTGGCACAGGCCACTGGCCAGCCCTGGGGACTCTGAGCTGGGCTCTTGGCCATGCCAAGGNTGATGGGGAACAAGACTGCTGGTTCATGGAGCTTGGGGTCTGGGGAAGGAGACACACCCTATTTGTTACAATGCAATGACTTCTTAAACTTGAGCCACTTTGAGAAGGGGAGCATCAGAGAAGATAGGGGAAGGCAAAGGCCCTGCAGGTGGGAAGAAGTGAAGGCCTAGTCAGGAAAGCACATGCTGTTTCAGGGTGCTGGTAAAGAGCTCTTTAGTTTACAGAGCACCTGAAGACAGTGAAGCTGGGGACTCACTTGAGCCTAGTGTAGGGAGCCCNACCTGCCAGATGGGGGATGGTTTGCCCTGACTGGTACCTGCCCAGGAAGCTCAAGGCCCCCGAACTGCTGGCCTCATACACCTCCACGTAGTCAGACTTGCACTCAGCCTGTGCTTCTAGGCTGAAGTTGTAGAACTGGAGTCTTATGCCGTATCCCACGGGCACTGAGACGTACCAGGTGCAAAGCTGGAGGAAGGTAGAAGTGAGACAACTCACGGGGGCCTCCTCCTGCCTCAGCCTGGTCTTGCAGGGGGCTTCTATGCCCAGAGCAGACTAGGCAGGATGTGAGTGGCTGTTGCCTACCTCACATTCTGTCATTGGTGCCTCTTAAAAGAGGAATGGTCAACCAGGCATGGTGGCTTTACACCTATAATTTCAGTGCTTGGGAGCAGAGTTTAAGGTCAGCCCAAGCTATACATCAAGTTCCAAAGCAGNCTCCTGAGCTACATACAGAGACTGTCTCAAAAGCCAAGGACAAAGGATACAGCTCAGTGGTAAAGAACTTGTCTGGCGTGCATAAGATCCTGGGGTGCTCCTTGGCATGGAAAAACAAAAAACAAAAAACAACCCAGCAGGTGTGGGAGTTGGGGTGAAGGCATGGGGATGCATGCCTTTTTTCCCAGGCAGAGGCAGGTGGATCTCTGTGGGTTCCAGGCCAGCTAGGGCTACATAGTGAGATCCTGTCTCAAAACAAACAAAAACCTAGGCCTGGAATGGTGGCTCATACCTATAATCCAAGCACTTGGGAGGCTGGGGCAGGAGGGTTCTCACCAGTTATAGGATCAGCATGGGCTACAGAGTGAGACCTTTCAAATTGTCTGGTCTCAGAGATAGGTGTGTTTTACCCAGCATGGAAATATCTGGGTATACAGTTGGTGTTTAACAATGTTTCCTTCTGGCCAGTACATTCCCAGGCATACTGTTTCCAGGCACACAAATGTAGGCACCCTGGTGTCTCATGAGTACTATACCAGTTCCCGAGGGCACTGCATTTACCTGTTGGTGAGGGTAGAGCTGTGGGTAGTTGGGAGTAGAGAATACCCCGTGGAGCCCAGTCAGATTCCCTCCACACCCTGGAGAGAAGCCAAATGGCTCATGAGTGGCCAGGCAAGAAAATTCTGGGTCAGAACAGGGGAGCCCAGCCTGGGACAGAAGCTTGAAGATGTGCCTGCCCTGTCCCTAGCTGGTCCCGTACCGAAGGTCTTGGCACTGCAGTTGGCCTCGTCACTGCCATCGGCACAGTTGGTAATACCATCACATACTAAGTCGTGCTTCAGGCAGAGGAGCAGGTCACAGCGGAACTCATTATGGGCACAGCTCCCTGGAGAAGAACACGAACCATCTGGAGCCAGAATCCCCCAGAGTTTCCAACCCCTTTGCCAGTGTTGGGAGTAGCTGAAGGGGAGGCAGCTAGGAACATGATGAGAAGTCACTCACAATGCCCAGGGGCCACAGCTTGGTACCAGGCCTGGAAACCAGACCCTTCCACATCATCATCAGAGACAAAGGACACACGGAGGTGGCTGGTATTGGTGTTTATTGTGGCTGGAGGTGTTTTACCACACACCCTGTAAAAAAAGCCAGATTGGGGTGATGGAGACTCTGAACTCAGATAAGAAACGGTTCAGAGCCTGGGCATTGGTGGCCCACGCCTTTAATCCCAGCACTTGGGAGGCAGTCAGGCGGATCTCAGTGAGTTCAAGGCCAGCCTGGTCTACAGAGTGAGTTCCAGGACAGCCGGGACTGTTACACAGAGAAACCCTGTCTCAGAAACCCGCACTC
>LZPO01116378.1:41964-61904 GCA_001675575.1 Neotoma lepida | reverse complement strand
GTTGGGCTTTTGAAAACCCAAACCAGCTTTTCTCAAAAATGTCCCCCTCATCTGTACCCCTGGACTTAGCAGCGTTAAGAGGGCTCTTGGCTCATGGGTGTTTCCTTTCTGGGCTGGTGAGCAGGTCCAGGGGGGACTCTGTGCAGGTTCCTCCCTAGCTCCATCCAGCAGCGATGCTCCCAGCAGGCTCCAGAGGGCGCTGTCCTCCCAGAAGGTGTGGGGCAGGAGAGGGCAGCAGGTGGACTGAGGATCTTCTCCCCACAGACCGCTGTTTTTTATTACACACAGGAAAAAACCACAAGCTTAAAAATGCAAACAAGAGAAGCCGAGGCGCTGAGGAACACCGCTGACTCTGTCTCTGCATCAGTCGTCTTCCCTGACAGGCCGTGGCTCAGGGGCACCTGGCTCCTTGCTCCAGACCCTGACCAGGCCGTATCAACTTCTGCTCGGCAGCATTATTTTACTTTATTTTTCTCTTACTTGTCAGGATTTTGTTGTTGTTTTTTGTGGTGTTTTTTTTTCTGAATTTTTAAAAAACTTAGGACGTGGGGCTGCCACAGGGAAGAGGAAAGGGCTGTAGCTCCTCAGTGCTACATACGGGAGGGTGGACTGGCCAGTTCATAGAAGAGCAAATAGGCGTCGCTGGTGCGCACTTGGCTGGAGGACATGGGTGTGACACTGTGGAAAGATCAGGGAAAAGTCAGAACCTGTCAAGGAAGGCCACCAGGGACACAGAGCTGAGTGGTTGAGGTTGAGCAAGTGTCTTGGAACTTCTCTATGCCAACCTAAGCTCTGCCTCTGTCCTTTGAGGTTTTTTATTTTTTGGTCAAGATTTTTATTATTTTAAAATATGCATATATGGTATGTGTGGGGAGTGCAGGTGCCCATGGTGGCCAGAGGCAATGAACTCTTGTCTAGAGCAATCGTGGTGAGAGCTCTTAACCACCAGCTGTCTTCAGCTCCACCCCTTTTTGAGACAGGGTCTCACATAACCCACGCTGACTTCAAATTGCTATGTAGCTGAGGATGACCTTGAACTCCTAACCATCTTGCCTTCACCTCTCAGATGTTTGGTTACAGCTGTAAGTCACCATACCCGTTTTTGACAGCCCCAGAAAGGGCAGCACAAACTTGTGTGTATGATGTAGCTTTTGGCCTCCACTTTCTGTCCATTCAAGATGGAAGCCATATGAGGTGGTTTGCTATCTAGGAGCCCTGTCTGAATCCCATCTCTCACCTGGAGTCATTGAAAGTGTGCCATTCGCCTGTCACTGGACTTCGGCAGTAGGCTGTATAATGGCCTCCCATGGTGGTTCCGGAGTGATTGGACACAGCATAAAGGTTGTAAACAGCATGGTCTGAGAGGGAAACACAGGTGTCAAGCCCTGGAGGCATTCCTGCCCTTAGGTTCCTTCCCTTCCTTCCTTTTATTTCCCTAAAGAAACCATAGCTTCTACTTAAAAAGAAGTTAAAATTTAATTTTAGTTACTCATTGTGTGTAGGTCAGAGGGAAAACTCAGAGTCAATAGTCAATTCTCTCAGCTTCTGTGTGGGTTTTGGGGATTGATCTCAGGTCATCAGCACCTTTACCTGCTGGTCTATCTCACAGGCTCCTGACTTCCTAGTCTTTTCCTAATTCGCTAGCTTCCTGCCCCCTCTCTGCCTCTCATCTTCGGCCTTCTCTCCTGCTGAACTATACTCACTGGTGTTTTCTGAAGCAAATTCTCTCAAGTCCAGGTCTCTTAGTGGAAAATTCACAAATGTTGTGAGCTTGCTGGTTCGTATCCTGGACTCTGAGAACCGCTTCAGGTCTGTGATTGTCGCCAGTTAAGAACAAAAAGCAGGAAGAAAGTCCTTGGAGAAGCGCTTTTCAGGAAGCAGGAAAGCAAACAGAGAAGTCTANACTTTTCCCCCAACTCTGCTCCCCTCCCCTTTTGGTCCCTTGTCATCAGTCACTCCAAAAAGTCAGGTCCCAACCCTGGGGGTTAAGGATACGGAGCACCAAGATCTTTGGGAACCTCTGCACGGAGAACTTCTTTATACATCGTTTTCTGGCTCGGCAGCGGCAGCATGTCTGAAAGACAAAAGGGACTAGAAAGAACTGTGGCCTTCTGCAGTGAGGAGCTGAGTGGCCCTTCCCCAACGAGGCACTGTGGATGGCTTCTCTGTCACTGAGGAGTACTTACTGGCTTTTCGTCCCCATCCAGCACATCCTCTTTGGTGAAGAGCCTCATACACTCCATTAACGTCACCTCAGGATAACCTCTCTGGAGGAAAAAAGTCCAGGTTAGCTGTCCACAACCTTGCCAAGCCCGAGAGGGAAGCTGATGCTGGGGCTATGGCGGGGCATACCTTTGCAATGGGCAACGAGAGGTCCCAGAAAGGATCGAAGACGGTAGAGCAGTAGCCACAGTCGGTGCATGTCAGGGAGCTCTTTAGCTGCCCAACGAAGAGATCTGGGGAGGAGAAAGCCACGGTGTGCTGACCATATTGAGTGTCTTCTTTTTCTCCCCACTCTTGCCTTAGTTTTGAGAGCCCCAGGCAGAAGCAGGGTTCCCTGGGAAAATGATCCTCAGGGCTTCTCAAGCAGGAGCAGGGGCAGCAGACACAGGTGTTTGTCTGTGTACTTACCCCCAATCCGACTGTCTTCCCTCTCTAGATACTTCCTCCACATCTGTCGCCCTTTTTCATCATCACTGGGGACCACAGACAGAAAGACAGCTGGGTCAGAGCTCAAACCCCAGTAGGCTTAAGGGGCTATCAACTAGAATCTTTATATATTTATATGTTTTTTTTTTTTTGTTTGTTTGTTTTTTGTGGTGCTGGGCATGTAATCTCGGGCCTTGCTCATGTTCTTCACACAACTCACTTAGCTGTACCTCCCAAGCCATGGTTTTCTTGAGACAGGATTAGCCCAGGCTGCTCTCAAATTCATATCATTCCTCCTCAGCCTTTTGAAATCTAGGATTATAGGTGTGTACCACCATGCCTGGCTTCAATCTTTTAATCTTCAAAAGCAATCCAGAGGATGTAACTTAGTGGTAGAGTGCTTGCGCATCACGTACAAGGCCCAGTAACACAGACCCACACACTACCATCACCGAAATAAAAAGCTCGTGTTTAAAAACAGCAAAGCAAATCTGACTCTCCCCAGATCATTACACTCAAAGTAGGTCCAAATCTCAAGTTCACAGACTTCCCAGCAGCTTTCCTCTTACTTACGGGAGGTGATCCAGGTTCTCAGGGCTGGGCTTGGGCCTCATTGTCACCCGGTTCACCTCATTGTGGAGCCCATCCAGGAGGAAGCGAAGGAACTCCTGAGCATCCTGCTGACTGAACCCCGAGAAAGTGAGTGATAAGCATCTACCAGCACCCTGCTTGTGCTACCGCCCCCTTGGAGAGGCCCTTACTTGTAGCCAACGAAGCGTGGTGCGTATCTCTGAATCTGGGTTTTGAACTCAGATGGGCTCACCACATCATTGGGGGATGACGTCCATATGGTCTGGATTAGTTTTGCAAACTCTGTTGGAAGGAACAATCAGAGGGAGAGGGTGGAGGACAGGTGAGATATTTTCTTTTTAAAAAAGCGATTTTAAATTGTGTGGTTATGTGTGCATGCTTGTGAGTACCCAAGGAGGCCAGAAGAGGGTGCTGGATCCCCTAGAACTAGAGTTACAGGTTGTTGTAAGCTGCCTGACATGGGTTCTAGGAACCAAACTCTGGTCCTTTGCAAGAGTAGTAAGCAATCTTAACCACTGAGCAGCTCTCCACAGCCTCAGGTGAGATTATATACATGAAACCTTGAGCTAGGTGTGGGAGCGCACACCTGTGATCCCAACTTCAGGTAGGAGGATCAGGAGTTGAAGGCCAGCTTGGGCTACCTGAGACCCTGTCTCAAAACAACAACAACAACAACAAGACAACCATCCAACCAACCCATAGATCAACCAACCAATGAACAAACAAGATGGAACCTTCAAACTNGAGTCAGGCATGGTGTTGTACACCTGGGATCCCAACACTTGGGAGGTTGAAGCAGGAGAATCATGACCTTGGGTCCAACCAGGGTTACACAGCAAGGCTGTGTCTCAAACAACAGATTCTGGAACGAATCCCAATGAACAACAGGCAAAGAAAGAAAAATAGAGGTGTGGAGTGTATCCAAAACACAACTATCAGTCCAGCCTGGTAGATCCGAACAGAGCTGGGGATGGAAGAAGGGCCACGCCCACACGGGGCTCCTTACCTTCCATGAGGGCTGTGTGTGCACTGCTGGTGTGACCGAGGTCCCGCATGTACAGCCTTTGAAGGCAGTAATCTCTCAACTCTCGGGTGTTGCTCAGGCACTGAAGAATTGAGTTCATGAAGCACTAAAAGAGACGATCTGGGCAATTAGTGGGTGCGCACACAAGCCATGGGTTCCCAGCTAATGGCACTAGTGGGATGTGGTGGCAACTTGAAGAGACAGGGCCCAGTGGGAGGCCTTCAGGTATTGGGGGCATCCCCCTGAAGAGGCCTGAAGGACCCCAATCTCTTCCCTCTCTGTCTTTTGCATCCTGGCCCCAAGGTGAATGGTTTTGTCCACATGTACGACCTTGTCACAAGCCCAAAGTGACAGAGCCAGTAAGTCAGCCATGAACTAAAACAGTCCAGTAAACTTCCTGTCATTTTAAGTCGATTTATCTCAGGTATCCATCCTTGGGACAGAAAGCTGACAGTGATGGAGGTAAGACCCTTACCTGGCACCTCTACTACTTGCAACGAAAGGCTCTGTTTCATCTACCCCAAAATGAACTCCCTCACAGTGCCAGGTTCTCCTTTCCTGAGTAAAGGCAGGGAGGAGTGAGGTAAGTTCCCACTATGGGGAAAGGCCATATAATTGGTTATTTCCTATTGAGGTGTACAGAAGGGTGTGGGCACACTGGTCAGAGGTGGGTGGGAAGTGATGGGAACCACGAGGAAGGTCCAGGAGAGCAGCAAGCTGGCAGTGACAAGGGCAACTTCCTTTTAGCAGCGCTTCCTGATGGGGGCGGGTGAGACAGAGCCCAGCAATTCACTGAAACACCAGCCAGGAAGGGCCAGTGCTGATCACCCTCTAGGACAGGAAGTTAGCTGGAGCCAGGAGGGACTCTATTGGCTAATCCCAGTTAGGAGAGCAGGGGATGGCCTCTACTCTCCTGGAAAGACACGAGTTGGGAGGAACTTACCGTGTTCCCAAGGTTTCGAAGACCAGCCAGACCCTGGGCACTCTTTGAATTCTGTAAGCAAGAATACATGACATATGAGGAGCCACAGAGCCTGGTCTGTGCTAGCTTGGTCATTCAACACCCACCCCCTCACCACTGGAGTGCCCTTCTTCTTCACAGAGACGGGTTCTCTGGGTAGTCCTGGCTGTCCTGGCACTTACTCTGTAGACCAGGCTGGCCTTGAACTCACAGAGATCCACCTGCCTCTGCCTCTGAGTGCTGGGATTAAAGGTGTGAGCCACTACCGCCCGGCAGTGTCTCTTTTCAACCTTGGTCTATGAGTCTTAGAGAAAAGAGGGTGGCGGAATGCCTATTTTCAACACACAAACTATTCTTTAGGGCTTCAATTTTTTTATGGTCTCACCGAGTAGCCTAGTGATCTTGTGGCAATCCTCCTGCCTCAGCCTCTTGAGTGCTGGGATTACAGATATGAGCTACTATATCTGACTTCTCTATCTTTATTCTTTCTCTGCACCAGTGGAGACTAGATATTAGAACTAGAGGCTAGGGATTCATAAATCCAGGAATATAAATTTCTTGCTGTAAGAAATTAAAAGTCCAGGTCAGGCGTGGTGAGGAATGCCTGCAGTCTCAGTACTTGGTAAATGGAGGCAGGATGATTAGAAATTCAAGGTCAACCTCAGCTACACACATAGGTGAACCCAAAGGCTATTCTGATCTACGTAAAACAACAAAAAGAGGTTTATTTCCCAAATCCAGGTAGGATTTCATATGACCTATATTTGTACTAGCCGTTCACTATATAAAGGAACTGTCATAATCGGCACTTGAAGGCAGTTGAGAAGGGGTAAATGACAAACCACTCTAACTGAGTTTCGATCTTCGGCTGGGAAAAACTCAAGTTGCCTGCCATTCTGAGCTGCCAAAGACAGGTGGAATTCCTTCCAGCTGAACTCAGCTTCTAAGCGCTGAGCCAAGGCAGGAGGATCCTCCCCACCCGCCTCAGGTTTCAACATCCCAATGGCCACTGGCTGGAAACCCTTGCCACAGCATGTGCCGTCACGCTGAGGAAGCACCTGGCTGAAGGTGCCACTCCAGTCTCTACTGTGGAGGCTGGTGAGGGGGCTGGAGAGCAGGTGTGAGATTGCAGGCTCTGAGCGTTATTTGTCAAGGTCTCTTAGCTAACCCTGGGCACACCTCCTGGGAATCAGAAAACCTTCAGGCTCAAAGGGTTAAAGAACCAGGGGATGAGTTTGTGGATGAGTCTGCCACCCCCTCTCTTAGGAAGAGGCCTTGGAGCAGGCAACTCTGGAGCAACACTGGCTGGGGCATGCGTGGGGCCAGCTCAACCCTGATCAGAACAGGAGCCTGAAATAACTCAGCTAAAATTACTCATGCTGTGTGCTGACAGCCTAGGAGGNTGTCAGCGGCTCAAAGCCCATGAGACTGTCAGCTTGAAGGGGGGAGGCAAGAGCAGGCCGAGGGAGGGCTCTTCTCAAGAAGTGCCAGGCCCATCCCACAAGTAAGAGGATCCCTCCCCTGGTCAGTTGTCAGGTCCAACTCCAGCAGGTAGAAAAGGAAGAACACTCAGAAGAGAGACATGATTTAAACTGTCAGCTGGAGGGAACGCCTGCTGGCTGCAGGTGGGGTGGAGCATCCTTCACTGCTGGCCTGTAGTGCTAACTATATGTGACCCCAAATAAAAATGTGAATCCCACCACTGGGTGTCGTGGTTGACTGGGCTTGGCTAGTGTTTGTAAGGTCCTGGATTCAACCCCTGGTAGTGGCAAAATGGGAATTCTGCCTGGCTGACGACAGTGGTGGGCTCTATAAGTGGTGGGCTACCACAGAGACAGTCGCTGAGGACAAATCTTATCAGAGCTTTGTAGAAAGTGGTAAAAGACTCCCTCTTCCCCAGAGCCCCACAAGAAAGCACTGCTGCAGTCTCCATGTTGCCCACTTGGAGGCACCCACCGAGGAGTGCCCACACATGATGCCCACTCACACCTGTTTTTGGTAGCTCTATACTGGTCCTTACCCCCTGTGCCTGAGACATCAGTCTACACAGGCTGTGGAGACGCAAAGCATCCTACCACGGGTGACCATGTCCACATCCACCAAGGCAGGCTCTCAGCTGAGGCACCTATCCCAGCACTAGTGAGGACGGGGAAGGGAGACTGGAGTCATCAGTCCACAGTCACTCCTGTTCTCAGGCTCACTGGGCAGCTGGAGGGTGGGAATCGCATTTCATCCTCCATGGTTAGTATTCTGGGCCCCAACGCTTCTACCGGCCCGGGGGTGGGAAGGAGGGAGAGGCTCCCCCAAATCACCATTAGGACCCTCTGATTAATTTTTTTTTTAGTGTGGGAAGTCATGTTTTTATCTAAAATTTCCTGACCCCCCCCCCAAACACTTGACAAGTCCTTTTCTCCTTTCTTAGACACAGGGTCTCACTATATAACACCGGCTGGTCTGAAATTCACTACATAGACCAGCTTGGTCTTAAATCCAAAGGTACCCTCCAGCCTCTGCCTCCCAAGTGATGAGATTATAGGCATTCACCACTATGCCTGACTCCACTTGCCAACTTCTGAGTGCTCTGTGTAGAAGGTGGGGGCTTACAGGGCTTGGGGGTGGGAGTGGGTGGGGGAGCAGGGCTGCTCTAAGCCAGGCCAGATATTCTTCTACCATGAATAGGAAATCAGGACCTCCAGGGAAAGTCAGCACTTTCCATTCCAGAGAGGAACAAAATGTCCCAGGAGTGACCTTTCTCACAGGGCAAACAATCCTACCTCAGGGCTGGCAGGGAAAGAGGCTAGGACTGAAAAGGTGGGACAGAAAAACCCTGCGCAGCCAGCCTCCCACAGTGACAGCACCAGGAAATGTTCCAGTTGGGACTCAGGTGCAGAGTTGAGAAAGTCTGGACCCAGCGCTTCCTTACACTCAGTCATCAGCAAACCTAGCTTTGACTCAGTAGCAAGCACTGTTCTAGAGAGCAGATGCCACTTCCATAGTAAACAGCCCTCCTCTGCCAGGCCAGGAGCGGGGGCTCCAACAGCCTGTCACTGGGTAATGAGGGTTGGCATCTGGGGATAGGCCTGTAAGAAAGGTGGACTGAGATTGTGACTTCACACTAGTGACCCCAGCTGAGGGGCATTCTTGCTTTATCTGCATGACGAGGGTCAGCCATGTGTCCTGGCTGCAACCAAGGAGTCCGGTGTAGCCCTGGCACGGGGCAGGGCACGCACTGCCAACACGGGAGCTGGTGCCTGTTACATAAGACCTGTCAAGCTCAGGCCCCTTCTCTCTTTCCCAAAGGGGCAGTGCTCAGCCTTAGCCCCAGCATTACTCCACGAGCTGCTGCCATCAAGGAATGCACTGTCCACTCCACACAACTGAAGAGGACCAGGAAGAGAAGGGCTCGTTCTCTCACCTGTCACCAACCTCTGCCCTTCACAGGGTCAAAGCACCCAGGCAACTGACCCCTGGGAGAGAACCTATTTGGGAACAGAGAAGGGGAGGCACCCCTTTGATCCACCTTCCTTGTTGGGAGTTTGGCCTTGGAGGAGTCACCCCTGAGTCCAGCGTGATGTCTGTTCCCTCTAGTCACACACCAGCCCTAGTCAAGGTTACTCTTGCCTGCACCTGTCTTGATAGGTGACTGGAATTAAGAGGCCAAGAGCCACCAGGTGCCCGGGTCACCCAAGGAGGGGGTTAGGGGACCTTAGAGGCTTGGATATCAAGAGGGGAGGAGTCTGGAGCACGCTTGTGATTTCCAGGGAAGGGGGCATCCCTTGCCAGGAGACCCTCGGAAAAGAGAGGAAAGAGTCTGGAAAGAACGTCCTGGGGTTCAGAGACTCGTGGTGGGCTGGGGTCGATCCCAGGAGCAAACAAGACCCCCAGACCTTCGGCGTGGGAGGTCCCAGAAAGGGGCCCGCGTACCTTGGCTTTGTTGAGCAGAAGCCCCACGAAGGTAGAGAGCAGCAGGGACGGGGACAGAGGGGAGCGCGGCCGCAGCTCCTTGGCGAGAGCGGGAAAGGGGGCGGCGGGGGGCTCCTCGGGCAGGGTCACGGTGTACGAGGTACGCATGCTGCGGGGCGGGCGGTGGGCTATGCCCCCAAACCGACGAGGCTGACCGAGGGGTTACGGGGAGTCCCCGCGCCGTGCCACAACCCGGACACGAAGCCAGTGGAGATCCCACAGGACCCCGTCGGTGACGCGGGGCAGTAACAGCTACTGCAGGGCCCAGCGCGCGCTCCTCTGCCTCAACCTCCCCACCGCGCGCAGCCAACCGACCGGGCCCAACGCTCGCGCTCGGGCGGACTGGCTGACCCGCCGAGCCTCCAACCGCGCGACGTCAGCGCTGGGGCGGGGCCGGCCCGGGACCACGCCCCACCCCGCCTCCGCCCCGCCCCGGGAGCCGGCACGCGGACTCCGGCGAGGTCGCGGGGCCTGCCCAAAGCCGCTGAACCCGGATCACAGAGACGCGAGAGCCCTACTAGGGCAGAGCAGGGGCGCGCTGTCCCTGGCCGGCCTAGGGGTTGGACTCCACAATCTTTGGGGTCTTTGGGGGACGCCCCCTTAAGATCAAGTGTCAGTCAGCTTGGAGCGCCTCCGCCCAGGCAGCAGACAGTGGTGAACTTAGGGGTTGCAGACCCTTTTAAGACTCTAGCGACAGCTCCCCATTTTTCAGGGCAAAATGCATAGGCGCACACTTTCGTCCACCATGTGGGGAACCTAGGTCTTTGTGACGCCCAGCCTCCTCACAGTCTGCAAGGGTCGAGGACCCCCAGCTAGGAAAGATTTCCAAACGCCTCCGGGGCTGAGCTCCGCTCCTCCTCTAGACCTAGCCTAGCCCATTATCAAGAGAGGCGGTGCTCATTTTATAAGGTACAATAGGTCACTGGCCCTTTTGGCTGCAGGAAAGAACCATTTCTGGACCTTCCTAACCTATTACCCAACTCCATCTCTTTTAGAATCTCAAATTTAACTTTTATAAGAGGATGGGAGGAAGACGCTGGTCTTGTGTGTTGGGGGTGGTGTTGTGTCTGTCTCTTATACACATCTAGATGTGTATAAGAGACAGGCCTCCACGTGGGCAACGATTCAAGTCAGGGGGTCTAGGGAGAGGGTTTTGTTCTGATGCTCCGCCCCCTCACCTAACAGCGAAGCGCAGGAATCTGCCGAGAGAAAGTATCTTGTTTGGAGCTTGCAGGCTATTTTTAGNCAGTATTTTTAGCGTTTAAAAATACTCGGAGAGGCAGCAGTGTGCGCTGTTACTCATCTGTGGGCTGCTTCTGTTCCTCCTGGCATGCGCATCCCCACATGTACACGCGTATCGCACACACGACCACAGCCACATGGGGATTACGTCCGAGATGCATGTGTGGGTTGTACCCTAGACCACCCACAAAATAGGAATTTGGTGCCAATCGGTGGGGAGTACCGACAAGTCTCTCGCCATCATGTCCCCAGCAGNGATGACAGAAGGAGGCGGGAGCAGGAGCCACTGGGCATTGAGGGCGGTCACGGTTAGAGGCATGATCTTCAGACTTTGACCTAACCTGGACCCCGGACGCTCTGCAACAGCCCTTTTCTCCAAGCTTCCGTCTTTGCAGCTACACCCTTTTCCAAGGGGCAGGTCCCACACTTGGGTACATCAATGCTCGCATTTGATCACAGCTCTGCTGTGAGATAACTAGAGCATCTTGCACGTGGTCCAGGAGGCTGAAAAGCTGTCTGTCTATAGCCTCTTTCCATGATCATCACCCTCGTTCTTCTCTGATCCCTGCCACCAACTAACTTATTCCTATTCTACTCTTAAGAAACAGGACTAGCTGGACAGACGGCCCAGTGGGTAAACGTGCTTGCCTTCAAGACTGACTATCTGAGTTTGATCCTCAGGACTCATGTGGTCAAAGAAGAGACCTGCCCCTTCTGACTTCTAGGCTGACAAAATAAACACAATGATTTTATTTTGAGACAGGGTCTAACTAGGTAGCCCTCACTGGNCAGGAACTTGCTATGTAGCTTCATAGAGATCCTCCTGCCTCTGGCTCCTGAGTGCTGGGATTTATGGTGTGCACCACCATGCCTGGGCTAATTTTTTTTTAAAAGAAAAACAACTAGGTCGTGTGGTGGCACATGCCTTTAATCTCAGCATTCAGGAACCAGAGGCAGGTGGATCTCTGAGTTCGAGGCCAGCCTGGTCTACAGAGGCAGTTCCAGGACAACCAGGACTACTACACAGAGAAACCCTATCTCAAAAAAACCAACCAAAACCAAACAACAAACAAAGAAAAAGAAACCACAACAACAACAAAATCCACAACAAAACTAGCTGAGCATAGTGCCCCTATAATCTCAGCACTCAGAAGGTTGAGGCAGGAGGATTGCTAGTTTGAGGCCAGCCTGGGCTGCAAAGCAAGATCCTATCAACATTTTCTCTAGCAGGGTGACTGCTGATAAGGTGTTATACTCCTGTAAATAACCTCTTATCCATGTTCCTGTTAGCAACTCTAAGGAAACTCATTGGGTCACCAAAAAAGAGGGAGAAGTAGAAGAGGGAGTGCTTGGGAAGATGAAGATCCTCAGTGGAAGTGATGAGAGAGGGTGATGGGGGGGACTAGGGGAGTGTGATCAAAATATGTTAGATGCATGTATGAGAATATCATAATTAATCCATTATTGTGTATAATATATGTTAACAGAAAACATTAAAAAAAACACTTGAGGGCTTGTAAGATGGCTCATCTGGTACAGGTGATTGTCACTGAGCCTGGCAGTGTTCCAACCCTAGGTTCCATGTGGTGTAAGGAGAGAAATGAATTTGGCAACTTATGCTCTGCCTTCCATCCAGGTGTTGAGACCAGGGTGTGACCACACACAATAAATTGTAATAAAAACACTCCTGCTGGGATGCAGTTCCGTGGAGTGTTTACCTAGCATGCACAAAGCCCTGGATTCAATCCCCAGCACCACATAAACTTACATATGTGCAATACCATGAGATGAGAAGTTCAAGGTCATCCTTAGCTATATAGCTAGTTCAAGGCTAGCCCAGGAAAAGGCCTTACACACACATACATCCGCCTCCAAAGCTGTTGCTATTAAGTCTTTTGAAGCACTGGGTTATGGGCTTTATATATATTACCCTAGTTAATTTCCATGATCACACCATGAAGCTGTAACTATTACTTCTTGTTTATAGGTGAAGGACCTTACTGCCCAGAGGGGTCAGTGTTCTGCTGGGATACAAAGCTGATAAGGGACTGTGTAGGGCTCTGAACCTAGACGGTCTTACAGCCAAACTCACACTTTTAACAAGTACTAAGAAACTCTAGGATGTTCCTCCTTTTCTCTGCCTACTTGTAAATTCTACTCAAAACTTGAATTTTGTCAGGTGTGGTGGTGCACACCTGTAATCCTAGCACTTGGGAGACAGAGGCAGGAGGTTGTAAATTTGGAGCCAGTCTGGGTTACATAGTAAGACCCTGTCTTAAAAAAAACCAACCAACCAACCAACCAACCAACCAACCAACCAACCAACCAACCAATCAGTTCTCTGATCAGATGGAAGCCCCTGGGTTTGATCCCTTGGACCATAAAAACCAGACCAAGTCAACTGCTTGGGTTTGGGGGATACAGTTCAGTGGTAGAGTTAGGCCTTGAGCTTGATCCCCAGAACTACAACAAACAAAACAGCAACCTTGAGCCTTCTGTAAAGCCTTCCCTAATTAATTCCACCCAGTTCTAAAAACCCATTACTTCATCCCCTCAATTTGCAAGCTGTTAATTTATCTGAATATATTTATCTTTGTTTTATAACTGTAAAACTTGCAAATGGTCTCAGATGGTGTGTGGCTGTTTTGGTTACTCCAGCACCCTGGAACCTCCTCTAGGGCAGGGTTGGAGGTTCCTTAATGAAGTCTTAATGAAGAGGGCCAGACCAAGCTCTGCTGGGAACCCTGCAAGTTGCAGTTTTCCTCAAGGGGAAGGGATGTGTCTGGCTTTGCATGCCAAGCAAGTATGCTGTGGGTGGGGGTGCTGCCCAAGAGATGCTCACCCANTGTGGTATTCGGCCTCTGTCCACAGGACTTAGACGTAATTACATGTGCACTCCCATCTTGGCATTGGGCCAGCACACTCTCCCTCCTTCCTGGGATGCAGGAGGTTGCAGGGGACGTGTGGGTGTTTCTCAGGGCAGGGAGGGACAGATGGGGGAAGCTGTTGCATGGGAGTATTTTGAGAAATCTAGGGTGAGGGAAACAGATTCACACAGAAGTCCAGTCTTGTCCGGCAGGTCCGGCTGCTGCAAAATGCAGCCCAACAAAGAGCTATGACTTGTTCCACAACGAGCCAACTTTCTGTGAGACCCCTTTCTCTTCAGAGCCACTTCCTGAAGTGGGCTGGGTAAAAAGGAGATAGTCCTTTGGGGTCTGAATCTGGCTGAGGCTCCATGACTCTCGAGTCTGAAATATACAGACAGAGTGATGTGGGCTAGTCCTGCAGCCCCAAGGCCACCATTCCTCTGGTAATTTTCTTTTCCTCAGTCAGGGTTAGCTCTACAAGGACAGGGACTGAAACCATGCTGCTGCTTTCTGATCCCAGTGGGCAGCTCTGTCCAGGTGACACGGCTTAGGCTCAGGAAGATGTTTCAAGGCCAGTGGCAAGACACTGATCCTTGCAAGCGTCTGTCGTTGTCACAGAAACAGACTGCTAGCTTGATTGAGGCATGGAAGAGCAGGGGCTCTGAGTCTGGGGGAGGGGTGGGTTTCCAGCCCACAGTGTACCTTGGGGAGGAGGGTCAGTTTACCCTTCCCGTCAGCTGCAGGAAAACTCTACTTCCTTGTACGAATTAGACCCCCACAGGTCAAATGTTCTGTGCTCCTTCAAGCCCCAGGAAATCTGGACTGAACCAGCCAAATTCTAGAAGCCCACACACTTCCTTCTCTTGCTTATAGCTCTGTCTCCGGTGCCAGTTTTATGTATCCATTGAGGTAAGAGGGGACAAGGGACCACGTGTGCAGCTCTGAGCTCTGAACATGTTTGTTTCTGAGGTTGATGGTCAGTGGAGCGGGTCCCCCAGGGGCAGGGAACATTTTGCTGGGCTTGGATTAACTTGTGTTGCTTTGCCCCCACCCCAGCACTGTATTAACTTATGGCGACATCCTGGAGTTTGTGTGTGTGTTATGTGTGTGTGTGTGTGTAGGGGGTGAGGGGGAGGTGTTGAAGGGACATAGGATGGATGGAGGGTTCTGGACACCAGCTGAAAAATGGAGCTGGGTAAAGCAGTGCCAAGAATGGTACCAGGTCACAGCCCATAGCGACTCTTCATGGGATGGGGCTATTAGCTGCCCTCCCCTCCTAAGTAGCTAGGACTTGCCCTAGCCATGGGGACTCTCACTTAATGTCTCCTCTGAGTGACCTTCTCGGCACAGACCGAAACCCTCAGGAAGTCTGGCCTCCTCAAACCCTCAGGAAGAGTGGCTGAGCCTGGCTGAGGTGGG
This sequence comes from Neotoma lepida, assembly GCA_001675575.1. Lineage (NCBI taxonomy): Eukaryota > Metazoa > Chordata > Mammalia > Rodentia > Cricetidae > Neotoma > Neotoma lepida. Next base: position 47,188 of record LZPO01116378.1, on the reverse strand, counting down.
CCAGGTAAGGACAGGCCCCAGGGTCTCAGGCTGCCAAGCTGGACAAACAGGAGAGCAGAGGTACAGTCCAGTGTGGCTGAGTCAACAGAGAGAGAAGGCAGGAGACAGGAGAGGAAGGTCCACTTTTTGTCCTGGAGTTCTTGGGCAGTCACTGCCATCCTCTACTTGTTCTCGCTGCGGGGCAGCATTCAAGTCCAGAGTCCCACCCGAGAAATGGATCACATGACCCTGGCTTATATAATCTCCCTGTCACTGAACAGCTGGAACCCAAGGCTTCAGAAGATGAGTCAGCAGCCCCAGTGGCAAACAGGACCAAGAAACTCGGATTCCATCACTTCTAGAAACAGGTCCCCCAGCAGAGAGAGATTGTGTATGTCAGAGGACAGTCCAGCCAGACCTGGGCCCCTAAGTCCCTGGTTCTGTGTGGAGGAAGCAGGTACCTTGCCTGCTGACTGTGCTTGCTTGGAAGGGCCCTGGGCCAACCCTTGGCTCTTCTTGGGGAGAGGAGGTGAGGCCTGGGCGGGGCAGGTGTAAGGCTCGAGGCCAGCAGGCAGGGTGCCAGGGCTGGCCAGGGAGCAGCTGGGGGGTGGATCATAGGAGGATTAGAGAGGACTGTAGGGGTTAAAGCACAAGCCTGGCAGTGATCAGTGGGAACAGCTTGTCCTTCCATAGGCCTCGGGAACAGAGGAGGTGGGGCGGGAGGGGGAACTGACTGGGTTGGTGCTCTCTGGCTCTAGACTGCAGGACTGAGCCACCTGGGTTGGCTTGCAATCCTCCCTGGGATAGTGGGTTTATTCCTCATACCTTGGTGGCTCCTGGCTCATCATTCTGCATTTTTAGTGAAAATGGAGCCTCAGGGGAGACCCTCCAAGTCTCAGGGCTGAGCTGCACCCTACCCCACTGGCATGTTAATGATGTCTCCATTCCTTCCTACCGGTTCTTTCCTCATGCTCAGTGGATGGAGCCTGTGAAGCTCCAAGTTAAGGTCAGCCGCTACTGTTTTAGTGGCTTGAGATGCTGCCACACTCACACTGTTTGCTTTGAGCCTTGTGGCATCCTGTGAGGTGGGCAGGGTAGGGATGATCATTCACTTTTATAGAGGAGGAAATAGAACTGAGCAGAGAGGTATCCAAGGTTAAAGGGTCAGACTGTCATGGACAGCCTGGCTTATCCTCAAATGACCTCTTCCTTCCCTACCCCCGGTGACACAAACACTCCAGCCTGCCTCCTATTGTAATCAGGTAAGACCGGATTTCCTGCAGGGAACTGAAGGCAGGGACTGGCTCTCACTGTCTCCTAAAACACCTGGCCAGGTGCAAAGATGACTGACCTTTTCTGAGCACCTACTATGTGGCAGGCTCTTTCACAGTGATTTATGTAATGGGAACTGTGTGCGCTTTCATATTACAGAAGAGCAAACAAGCTTCAAAGCTAAGGAAACTGCCTGAGAAAGTCAGGGGCTAGGTGCAGAGTACCCAGTGCTAGGTGCAGAGTACAGAGCCAGAAAGCAGAGAGCTGTGAAAATGTGTTGTTTTNGAAAGAAACCATCTTTGGAGAACAGAAATTACTGAAAAGCTTGTGACAGGGCAGATTTTGAGGTACTATCCTGAGAGTGTTTACTCCAGAGGGCCTGGTGAACTGTTAAATGACTCTGATGCAGGCTACCTGTAGACCCCATGGAGAAGCATTTATATATGAAGAGTTCCTTTCTTCTGAACAAAGGAAAAGCCAGCAGAGGCTCCTCCACCAAGAGGAGCACTTTCATTGCCCCTCACACCTCTGTGAACAACGCTGGACATGTTCCAAGTGGACCCTACTCCATCCTGTGCCTGTAGCCAACCCTAACTGTTAGGGTCCGAATGTCCTGGGAGACACAGCTTCTGGATCTACCGTGATACTTCCCAGATGGCTCACCAGGGCCAAACACTTTAAGTAGTATTACCAAAGTTGTCCCAAGACCTTCCGTCATGACACAGTTTATAGTTTATGACCCAATTATGGCTCCAGGTCCTGAATGTTTCCTCTGTTTTTCCGAACAAATCCTCTAAAGCACCAATTCTCGCTGTGGCATATAGCTCTCATTTACAAAGGACATATGTTNTATGAGGAGGGGTACATAAGGAAACAGAGAACACAGTACCCAACCCTCTAGCCCACATGCTTGCCTACTTATGTGTTCTTCTGCCCATTAATCCACCCACCCACACATCACTCCCCTCCCCCAGCTCCCCCTCTCTCCAATCAAGTCACTCATCCATCCATCCATGCAATCAGCAGGTCAGCTGAGCTCTGAGTTGCCAGAGGCACATGGGGAGGGAGGTAGAGATACCATCAATTTCCATCTCTGAGCGCTCGCCACCTAATGGACACACCAATAACTACAGGAGAGGCGGAATGTAGTCACTGCCCCAGGGGAGGTGTGTTCAGGGATTAGATGTGAGGGAGACCATGCCAGCCCTTGGTCAATCTCCAGCATAGCCTCTTCCCTCATTCCAGCCCAGTCAAGCCTGGAGTACTGAGGTATTAGGTCATTCCTATCCCCAGACAAAAAAACTCTGCACTATTTTCTCCAAAGACCCAAATCCTACTATCTGGATACCCTGGATCTGAGCTGCCAGCGTCAGGGGAAGTGTCCTCTTACTCTTGATATCTCAAGCCTGGACAGGAGGAGAAACATCCAGAGCAGGGATGGGGTGGAAGGATGGCTCTCTTCACACAGAGAGCACTGTGGTCACCTCCGCTCTGGCATCCAGCCCTGGATGGACCAGGACCTACATGGGACTCTGACATTTTGGATGGGAAAGTACAGGGTGAGAACAACATTCTAGAGCATTTTTGGACCATTCCCAAGTGTGNAGGTCTTTGGAGCATGGATCAGCCCTTCCCCTAGGCTCCGAGCCATGGGGTCATGCTGGGATGACCTCTCTTGCTGGTCTTCACTAGTGCAGCCAACAATCATCAGTCAGGTTGGGAGTCCTGTTCCTAGCCTGGCCCTTTATAGCATTGGCTGTCTCCCCAGCCCATCACGGGATCCCCAAGAGTAAACTCACCATGGTGTCTCGCCCTGGGGAACTGGAGCGGCTGGGCCCAGGGGTCTGGCCCTTGCCCTTCTCCCACAGTGTGTAGCGGCCACTTGGTCGGTAGGTGGGACTGAGGACTTCAGGGACTCGGGAGGGAGGGGCTTGCGTGAGCACCTGTGGTGCACTGCCCTTGCGACCATAGTTCTCCAGGTAGTCCGTTATGTACTCAGAGCGGCTGGCTGCTTGGTAGAGGCTCTGCAGGGCACAGAGCTCCTTACGTGTGCGGGCCAGCATGGGGCTGCGGCCCAAATTCCCGGGTTCTATCCGGTAGCCATCTGAAGACCGGTAGCCCTCTGAAGTCCGGTAGCTATCTGAGGTCCGGAGGCTGGAAAAATCCCGGGCCAGATCTGATTGGCTGTTCGATTTCTTCTGGCTCAGGGTTACCCCCTGGTCTCGGGCACTCATGGGCAGGTAGCTGAGGGAGTTGCTGGTCACTCCATATGGGAATCCACTGCCTCCATTGAGTCCGCTGCCTGAAGGCCTTTCATTGCCCCGGGTCTGGCTTTCAGCCCGCTTACTACCCCCAATGATGTCAGGTCTCAACAGGGGGCGGCCCCTATCATAGTCCAGGATGGAGGGGGAGCCGTAGGTTCGGGGCCTTGAGAGGAAGCTGGTGGGGGATACAGGCTTGAAACCAAGTTTTTCCTTCTCCAGGAAGGAGGCGGCCAGGTTGGCCCCATAGGAAGAGGGGGTGTAGGTGCCATAGCCCGATTTGGCATAAGGGGCATCTGTGTATCGGGACGATTCTGTATAGCGCTTCAGGGTGGAGGAGAGCTGGGACATCCTTCAGGGTGGCACTCAGTGGGTACTGGGAGCCTCATGGGCTGAAAGACAAGGAAAGAGTTGTCAAAGGGTCCTGCCTGGGGCCGGGTTCACTCGGTGCTTGCTCTTTATGCCACGTGGGCCAGGACCTTAGGGCCCAACAGGGGCCACTCAGGGCCTGTCCACAAGAGGCTGGCTAGCTTCAGAGAAACAACATGCAAACAGGTATGTACACATGCTTGTGTGTACCCATGAACACACAAGAAAAATCAGCATCAGCCTGCTGTGGTCACTTGAGTCTTCTAAGACCCAAACATGCAAGAGACCTAGCCTCTCCGGTTCCCCAGCCCTCTATGTCACAGGGAGCCTCTAGCCAAATCCTACCCGGGTCTTCTTGTAAGTCTTGGCAGGAACTTTCAGAGATGGTGCGGGGCTGGGAGGGGTCCACCCCACCCTCATTGTGTGGACTGAGGANGACAAGCATTTTGATTTATAATTACTTCCCTACCTTTGGCAAGCAGGACTCCTTCAGGTATAGACTGTCCCCCTGGAAATGTCCTGACAACCACAAGTCAGTTTCCTCATGAAGAAAAAGGGGTCTCAGGAGAGGAAGTGAGCTAGGGAGGTGGTGACGGAATGTCTGGCAGAGGGGCTGGACCCTGGTCTCCAGACCTACCTCAGTGCTCTTCCTTGGACACAGGCACCTGCTGCTTGGTCACACAGTGAGGGGGACACTGGTAACATAGAACCTATCTATTTTCTTCCCTGAGTTTGGCCTAGTCTAACTAGAGTTTAGGAACGTAAGGCCTCCTAGGAGGTTTCCTTATTCACGCAGGTGCCAAACTGCTCCTGGAGTTACTTGACTTGTGCAAGAGGCGCCCCCTAGAGTCAAGAACCTGTACTGCAGACGACGTTCCCAGATGGAGGGTTTTTGCGGATTAACCACGGAATGCTGAGGGTGGCCAGCCCTAAAGGCCGTGCACTTTTAACCTCTCTATTGTACAGATAGGAACAGTGGTGCTTGTTCGCCCAAATTCACAGGCTATCTAGAGTCTGGATTGGAACCCAGGTCACGACCCAGGCCTCTTTCCCCTCAGGCTTGCTTTAATCATTCCTTCTTAGGGTTAAGCTGGTCTGGAGATGACTAGAATCCCTCTACCATGGGGCAGGAGTGGAGAAGGTGCTTTGGAGAAAGGAGCAAGGAGCATTAGGCTGCTTTCTTCAAGGACTCTTGAGTCGGAGGCTCAGGGTGGAGACCTATCCAGGACTCTCAGAGTAGTTTATGATTTTAAAAATTCCTCCCCTTCACCTTCACTCTCCCCACCCCACTGTGTGTGTGTGTGTGTGTGTGTGTGTGTGTGTGTGTGTGTGTGTGTGTGTGT
>LZPO01115351.1:1652509-1698581 GCA_001675575.1 Neotoma lepida | reverse complement strand
TACTGACATACTCCAATGAGTATTCACATGGATGAATACCCTATCTGTCAACACAGAGCCCTGATCCAGAGACTGATGGAGGCAGATTGAATTTCTTAATCCATATACGAAAATTCTCCAATATCCCATACTTTCTGATTGCTGCATAGCAGCATATGCATAAAATTCTCTAACTGACCTCATATGATATAATGGAGTCCAAGTACAAGGACACTAAAAATATTGTGACAAAATTACCTTCAAGCTGTGCATACATGTTGTATACAAAATGAATTTCATGTTTAGACTTTTCTTCCATTAAAAAGCTATCTCATTATGTACAGGATATATGAATATTCAAGAATCTGAAAAAGGAAATCCAAAATAGTTCTGGTCCCAAGTATTTTAGAAAAGGGGTACTCAACCATATTATACTTAACACTTGTATATTTATGCTTATACAATATACTCTGAATTAAGCAATTTAACGTTTGATACTAAAATGACATGAGCATTTGTGATTATTTCAAATATATCAAGTAAGTTTCCCTGGTGTCATTTGAATGAAATTTATCTCCAAAGTTAATATATTTGAGTAATTTGACCCCATTTGTTGAAACAGTTTAGGAAGGATTCAGAGGTATGGCCTTGTTGGAGGTGTGTCACTGGGGGTGGACTTTGAGGTATCAAAAGCCAATACCATTTCCATTTCTCTCTCTCTCTCTCTCTCTCTCTCTCTCTCTCTCTCTGCCTGTAATCACCGTCTTTTAACATGTAAGCTCTCAGCTACTGCTCTGGAGACATATCTGTGTGCTTGCTGTCATGTACGCACAATAATGGTCATGGTGTCTACAACCTTCTGGAATGGTGAGATCTTAATTAAATGTTTTCTTCTGTAAGTTGTCTCTTCACAACAACAGAAAAGTAACTTATGACAGTCCCTAATTTTTTTTCAAATAGATATGAATTGTCATTGTGTTTCACAATGCTAAAACACAAACTAACTGTTGAATTAAATAGTATTTGCAGTCCTTAATATATCATCTAATCCAACATCTATTGTCACTTTTTATTAGTTTTTGAAATTCTCATACTTGTATACAATGTATCTTGGTGAAATTCTGCTCTTCTGCAAAGATATATAGCTGTCCTTCCCTCATCAACTGCCATCAGCTCCTTTGTTAGGAATGAAGCACTGGGAGCTTTTCCTTCATCCAGGTTGGAATTTTAACTCTCTTGATCTTGCAGAGATCTTCTGCAGGTGCAAACAGCTGCTGTGAGTTCTTATCTATAGCAGCCATATTGTATCAGAAGGCAGCTTTAAACAGCACTCCTCTCCATCATCTGGGTCTTCTGTTTTCCCACATCTCTGCTTCTGTGATTATTTCCTGATTTCTGTGATTTAGGTGGTATTGATGATGCAGAAGTTCCACCTATGGCAGAGCACTCATCACCTCTTACTTTCAGTAGTTTGAATATTTAGGACTCTCTGCATTAACTACTGTCTTCTGCAATCAGAAGTTTTTCTGGCCAAAAATGAAACCATCATGAATCTGTTGGCACAGGGAGCTGGGCCCATGGCCCACTTCTCTTTTAGAGTGACTTCAAGGCTCTTTATATCTCAAACTTTAAATTAATTTTCAAAACTCTTTACTTTGTGTTTCAATTTTCTGACATAACCCACTGAAACATTATCTAAGCAAAAATGGTTCCTCAGGGTACACTTTCAGCACTCTTACATGATGTTATACTAGGAAATGAAGCTAGAAGTTTTGAATTTTTTTTAAATTCTGACAGCAAACATTCTCTTTAAATACTTACATGGTATATAATACATTTGATAATATCTTAGAAACTAAAGTTTGAAAAAGTGAGTGAAAAAGTCTTCACAGTTGTATAATTCAAATCCTTAAATTTATCTTCATGAACTTATTGATTGGTAGTTTTCTCCCCACTGCCTCTAGAATATTAGCTTGTCTCAAGCTTTAAAAAGTACTAAAATGCATAATATCATCCTTTAATATTTTAAAATGAATAATTTTATTGTTGACTTGGATGGATCATGATTTCCAGATATTTGATCAAATATTATGGATATTTCTGTGGGATGATTTTTGGAGGAGATTAAAATTTAAATTGGCTTACTCCAAATAAAGCATTTTACAAAACACTTATTATGTGCATGCACCTCAGCCAATCATTGGGAAGCAATACTAGAACAATAAGGATGATTTCTCTACAGTAAATAGGAATTGTGCCATCAGAATACCTTGTACTTGAACTGTACTCTTTCCTAGGCCCATTTCCTCCTATCCTACCCTGCATATTTTTGACATCTGAAATATGCCTAAGCATATGAATTAATTCCTTAATATATGTATGTGAGAGCATTCATCATTCTGCATGTGTGGAAGTCTGAGGACAACTGGTGGATATCAGTTCTCTCTTTCTATCATGTGGGTCCTGGGGAGTCAAACACAGGTCATCACACTTGGCAGTAAGTGTTTTTACCCACTAAGCCATCTCTCCAGCCATGGAATATTTTAATATTAATAAATTTAGTGAAAATTCTTTAAGAATCAGTACAGAAATCATGGTAGTATGCATATCCTATGCTTAGACACACCCTAACAAATAAAAACATATATATGAACTCACTTCACTCTTTTGCTTCACTCAGTAAAATATCTTCAAATTATTTAGAGTGCAAAAGAATACTAAAACTTTCATATTGTAAATCCAGTTTACTGTGAAGTAGATTGTAAGTTGTATAATAGAAAAATGCAGTAATTATGTAGACGATAGGAAAGAACTCTTCTGTACAATGTAGATAGAGTAACTGTGGGTCACAGCTGTCCTAGAAGGTATTAAATATTAGTCTCCTTCATAAATAATCATTATTTGGGGTTATTCAAGTAGATCCCAGGCAAAGAACACTGCCCTCAAGAGAATGTTTGATTTGGACTTGTTGACAAACTTTGCCAAGTCAATTTCAAGATTGCAGTAAGGAAGAGTGCAGCATTAAACTCATTAATTAGTTTTCTTGTATATTTCAGTGAGGGCAAAATGTCAGACCCACATAGTAATTAAAAGAGATTTTTAATTTTTCATTAACTATAATTAATGTTGACTTTTCATGTTTCATTAACATTACTTTTGCTGACTTGGGAATTTATCAAAAGTACAGGAAGGATCATCAGTATATGCCAGGTAATATATTCGTGTATGGAAAGAACGGTGAAACATTAGACTGTATTTTAATTCTAGAGTCATGTGAAGTTCAAGTTACCTCACCAGCAGAAAAATTATAGGCCAAAAGAAAACATGGAAAATAAGCATCTCCTGCTCCTAGTGTTAAGAGGCATCACTATTATTTTCTTATTATTAGTCTAATGCTCTGTGATTATTGAAGAGTCCACTATTACTTTTCTCCAAAGCAAGAAGTGTAGGATAATGTGTTTGCTTAATGGAATCTCTCAGGTCAATATCTTTTTTCTAAATAGTGAATTAATAGATATTCCTATTCTACCTTCCTTAGCACAGAGGGAGACAATATAATTTGTTGCTCACAAGCAGTTGTTGCCATTAACACACTAGATTGCATGGCTCCTGGGAAGGGTTAAGGATGAAAGCTCAAGGGAGTGGATAGATTCAGAACACAGGAAGACAATGAGCCTTTTGAAAATAAATGATTTACAACTAAAATTTACTGTGCTATGACAAATCTCTAGGCATTGTGTTGGCCTAGTTACAAGAATACCTCACTTTATTATTACTGTATTATTATTATCACTGTATTATTACTGTTCCAATGATATAAGTAAAACAATTTTATACATTTTATAAATGAGAAAACTATAGGGCAGGGTTTTTAATAATGATATTAAATATTAGATTCAGTATTTGAATCCTGGATACACATCTAGATGAACTGCAGCTCTGGCCATCTTTTCCACTGTCTAATGTAGTAAATTCAAAATCTATATAAATGTTGGGGTTCAGGGAAAGTTCTAACAGAGTGAGGTTATCTGTTTGTTGAAATATTTTAGATAATGTTACTTTGAAGTTCATATTAGAGAAATTAAATAACATGGATAATTAGAAAGAATCTTTTACATGTGAAAAAATTAGTTCAGATTAGTCATACATGATACATCAAGGAATGTTGCTTTGGTGTGAACCAATCAACTTGAATGAATATCACTACATTCTGTTCCTACTCACAAACAGTTCAATGTACACCTCTGCAATGATCACACAACTAGTTACTGTCAAAAGGAATTATTTCCTTCTTTTTTAATTAATTGCAAAATATTGTTTTAAACTCAATTCACCCAAGTTTAACTCTTGTTGCCTTTCCTTATTAGCTGTGACACTTCATCCACATCACAATTATGGTGATAATTACAGATTGTACATCATGAAGCTGTTACAAAATGAAATGGTGGGATGTCTTTTTTTGAACACAGAAAACATTTTATAAATGACATTGACTGTGATGGAATTGGGATCAAAATTAGAAAGTAAATGTAGAACATGATGCAGAAGAAAAGAGAGGAATACTAGTGGGGAATAGGACTTTTGTCATTAATTAGTTTGAGGCACACTATGAATAGAGATAATTAACTCTTCCTAAAGGAAAAGCTTTAAATAATTTTAAGGCATTTATTTCCAAATGATATATGCAATTCTTTTATAATTTCCAAATCTTCCTTATATATCATTCAGTATACATTTGGATTTATTCTTTTGGTAACACTTATTTGTCTATGTGTGCATGTGGTTGGGGGCTATATGCTGCATAATGCTCATATGGAAGTCACAGGAATTGCTGGAGTTGGTTTAAGTTTTCTTCTTCTACCATGTGAGTCCCTGAGATTGAACTCAGGTCATCAGTTTTGGCAGCAAGTGTTATAACCACTGAGAAATCTCACTAGCCCTCTGTCAAATATATTGAAATATGAACTGTAATATACTTTTCTTCAGTTGAAGATTTGTCCAATTTAAATTTTCATATTATGTTTGATCATTGTAACCACTCTTGTTCTAGAAAAATTAACATGTCACTTAAAGTGTGCTTATCTCTTAAAAATTATAACATGACAGATAATTAGATATTCAAAAAAAGCAGCCCAGATTTTAATTTATTTAAATATTAATTGACAAACAAAATGAGAATTACAAAAATATTCCCAAATTTTTATTTGTATTGATTTTGCTCACAAACTTGGAGTTTATTTTATATACCATAAAATTCACCTGGTTAACTCAGAGTTACATATTTTAACAAAAAATATGCAAGTATGAACCTGATATAATTTTAGAATATTTTAATAACTCAAAGTACTTCTGTACTCTTTAGCTACTTTTCACCAGATTCCTTCTCTAGGTTTAACTATATTTGACTTTTCATGGAAGTGTTATAACATTTATGGTTGTTTTTCACTGAATTCTTTCCAATAAGCATAATGTTTTCAGTGTTAACCAAATTTATAGCATGTATCATTATTTATATTTCTTTTTACTGTTGGATAATTTTCATTTGTGTATGTCTACTACATATACCACATCTTTTTCATGCTTTTCAGTTGTTAGACATATGAATCGTTTCCAATTTGGAGTCATCATTAATAAATCTAATATGAAAATTATTGCATAAAACTTAAAGTGTACATGTTTTTTTATTTCCCTTGGATAAATAATGAAAAGTATAATTGTTGAGTCATATGATTTTATATATACTTTTAGGACACATCAAATACTTTTAAAGAGACTTCACCATTTTATAGTCCTGTTAGCAATGTATAAGAAATCTATTTCCCCATAACGATACAGACATTTATTATTGTCTTATTTCTTAATTCAAGTCATTTATGAAAGATGACAAGTTGATTTTATTGACATTCCTTATTTCTCTGATGACTGGTGATGTTAGACCTCTTCATGCTTTAGTTGCAATTTCTCTATATTTATTGAAGTCATGCCTATTTAGAAACAATGATATATTTTTACCTTGGGTTACTTACCTTTTCAAATTGTGTAGTGATATTATGATATATTTTCATTACACACACTACTAGGTTTCAAAATGACTAAAGACAACTTTAAGCATATTATATGTGTAACACGAATTGCCAAACGGTCTTATTAATATAAAACCCAGAACCCAATATTGGGGTGAATGCTGAAAGGTCAGAGAGACAGAACAAGCCACAGCCAACTTCATCTTGCCATCTCCTCAGCTAATCCTATTTCTACGAATTCTCAGACTGAAAGCCTCTGAGTCCTCACCCCTAAGGATCTCAGTTGAACTGCTCAAAAGCCTCTAGTTCCTTCCTGCTCCTCACACATTACACACCTTTCTGCTTCCTGCCATCACTCCCTGGGATTAAAGACGTATGTCCTTCCCAAGCAAAGACATGAGATCTCAAATGCTGGGGTTAAAGGTGTGTGCCATCACACCTGGCTCTGTTCCCTGTGTGGCCTTGAACTCACAGAGATCCAGATGGATCTCTGCCTCCGAAGTGATAGGATTAAGGGTGTGTGCCACCACTGTCTGGCCTCCATGTCTAATCTAGTGGCTGGTTCTGTCCTCTGATCCCCAGATAAGTTTTATTTGTTAGAGCACAAATAAAATATCACCACATATGTATTCAACGTACATAGCCTCCAATTTCTCATCTCCCCATTCTCCTCCCACAAGTCTTTTGCCTATCCCTCAGTCTCCCTTCTGTTTCCATGTCCTCTCTCTTTCTCTCCCTGCCACACATATACACACATGATTAACTCATTCATTTGATTTTATGTATCTATAAAAACCTAGAAACCTCAAGTTAAACCTCAATAAGAATGTGACAATTGTATTTGCCTTTATAAATTAATATTTTTATGCTTAATATAATGATCTCCACTTAGATTCATTTTACAAGAAGACACAATCTCTTCTTCATGACTGAATGACTCGCTCTATCCTTTTATCTATCTAATTATCTATCTATTTAAATAATATACATATATACATGTATATATATATATGTGTGTGTGTGTGTATGTGTGTTTATATCATATTTCCTTTATTCATTCATCTGGACATCTATGTTGCTTCAATAACATAACTATTATTAATAGTGGTGCAATAAACATTTGTGTGCAGGTATCTCAATGGTATGTTTACTTAGAATTCTTATGGTATATATTCAGAAGTGATGTAACTCAGTCAGATGACAACTCTATTTTTACAGTTTTTCATCTTCTGAGGAACCCACACACTGATTTGCATAGTAGATAAAGCAATTTGCATTCCCAACTGCAGTATATAAGGGTTCCCTTCTCCCATTTCCTCAAAGGAATTTGTTGTCATTGTTTTCTTTACATAGTTATTCTGACTAGGGTGTGATAGAATCACAATTTAGTTTTAATTGATGTTTTCTTGATAGCTAAAGATGTGGAAAATGATTTTTAAATGTTCATTGGGCAATGGTACTTCATTTTCTGAATAGAGTCTTCTCATTAATTAGACTGTTTATTGTTTGGGTTATTCCTTTATTTGGTATTTTGTTATCTGATTACTTTATATATTTTGAATATCAATTCTCTGTCTTATTGTCTGATGATCTAATCTTAGCCATCTCTAAAGGATGCAATATAGGATTTCACCATTTTCTCTCATTCTGCAGACTGCTTCTTTATCCATTTGTTTTCTTTGCTTTGTAGATTTTTGAAAGATTGTTATTTTATATTTATTTGTGTGTGTGAGTGCCTGCATGTTTTTCTGTGCATGCATGCTGTGTGCAGAGGTCTGAAGAGTGTGTCAGAGTCTCCAGAACTAGAGCTCCTTTTCTCCAAATTAGGTTTATTCCATCTTTGTCAAAAAATCAAGAAGCTTGATTTCTGTGGCTATGTAGGGTCTTCCATGTATCTATATGAATTTTAGTACTTTTTTTCTGATTCTGTGAAGAATCATTCTCTATCTCTATTCTTTCCCTTACAGCTTATATACCCCAGCAAAATCTTTCAGGCAATATAAAAATTACAATCTCTTTACATTCTGTTTTTTCAAGTGAATGAATACAAATAGAAAAGCATATTTTCCATATCCCTTACAGAATTAAACATTTTATGTATTACAAGTGAAAAACAAAATATCCCAAGAACCCATTTATATTCATACTCAAGCAACTTGTTATAGATTAACTGTGTAGGCAAGCAAGATATTCTTCTCAGTCAGGTCCTTTACTGGCATACTGCATTTTGAAGTTACAAACAAAGGACCAATCACTTTATTACTTATCTTGAAAGGTAATCCCTATAAGGAATCTTAAAAAAATCACAAACCTAAACTTTTATATATGAAAAAGAATCAGTCAGCTCTACTTTAAAACTTTAGGGTGCATGTACACTCATCAATAGTTTTTTTTGTTTTTATATCAGGAGATTGAGGGCAAGAATTGGTACAAGGAATTAATCATCACCTTTGATCACCAACCAACCCTAGCAAGAAAGTATGTCAGCTAGTCACAACTGGGCTGCTTTGTATTTTTGACTTCAGCTATGTGTCCTTGTGAACTTCAGATTATTTTCTGGAGTTTTTCATCTCAAGGCTATTTTCAAAACATCTGATGTAACCTGAAGTTATTTTAAGGCTTTGTTTCAGCTAATGACGCCAACATTTTAAGGTTAAAAGAATTTAAACTAGCTTGGCTACTGTGACTCAATTGTTTTTCTTAATCATTAACCTAAGCCACAGTCTATATGGCTCCTCAATAGAAACTCACCTGTTCTAGCTGTGTGACATTTCCTTGTTTAATTTTTTTAGCATTAATATTCTATTTAAATGAATATTATTATTATCAATTAGACAGTACAGCATAATAATATACCATCTTCTTAATAATCCACATATAAAAATGTCAAGTAGAATAGGATATTTTGATGAGATAAACACACTACATTACAGGCAGTGGGTATCTCCCCACACCCATTCACACCATGTCAGATACAAGAGAAAGATGGCAGCAGCAAACATCTAAAGGCACAGTAGAAGCAAAAGACATTCCAGGGCCTGTGGTCTCAGGTTCTTGCCTATCTGAGATTCATCCATCAGGGAGTTGCTTCCTGGTGGACTGACACCTTGAACTTCAATTGCTGCCTGCTGCTCCTCTGACATGGCCACCTGCAAGGTATCTTGTTAATCACAGCTGATTCGTCAGCTTCTGTTAACTAGAACCACAGGACTGCTTTAGTGGTTCTGGAATCTTATTAATCACAGTTGATTTTTCAGCCCCAGCTAGCCAGAACTACAGATCTTAATTCAAAATAACAAATGGTCCTCATGGAGTCTTTAAACTTCCCTCTGAAATTTCATAAGCCAGGCCTCCATCTTCTGCATTGCTCTTAACATTCTGATCTTCTAAGCTTCTAAAGAACACCCCACTGAGCTCTTAACACTCAATAGTTCTTCTAGCCCAAAGTTCAAAAGTACTTCCACAATCCTCAGGGACTGGGGTATTTCTGTGATAGGCCTGACTATGTTTTTGTTTGGAGTAATATGGACTTTGGAACTGTGGACTAGAAAATCAGCTGAATGTTTTAAGTGCTGATTAATGGGCCATACTAGTAGGAACATGCAATACAGTGGTGCTAAGTGTGATTTGATGAACTGTGGGGTGCTTACTCAAGAGGTTTCAGAGAAGCATTTTAGTGTGTTGCCTAGAGATTGGTCTTGTGATATTTTGGTAAAGAAAGTCAGTGCTTTTTGCCCTTTTCTGGAGAGTCTGCCTGAGGCAGAGGAAATCTAAAATAGCCTAATATAAACTCTATTTTGTGGTTACTAGTGTTAACTCTAATGAAGATATATAATTAAAAGGAGCAAGCAGAGCAAGGAAAAATATTTGAGGAGAAAAAAACCACCAGAAAGTAGAATGGAGCTAAATTCTATGTTCAAGGAGATAAACAGATTAAGAAATGGAATAAAGAGAGTGGTGACCTCAGGGCAAGATCCCACCCAGCTGAGTTTCCAATTGTGAATAGAAATTAAAGAAAAGTTTAGAGGTAGGTGTGGGGGTGCATGTCTTTAATCCCAGCACTGAGAACGCAGAGGCTGGCAGATCTCTGAGTTCAAGGCCAGCCTGGTCTAGAAATCCAATTTCAGGACAGCCAAGTTTAAGCAATGAAAAACAGAAAGCTGGTGAGGATGTAATTGAATGAGGGGGGCATGTTCCAGCCCTAGCAAGCAGCAGAACTTGGCAGCTTCAGCCACATAGTTCTGGCTTTAGTGTTAAGGATAGAAGAAATGGGTTATGGAATTTGCCTCTGTACCTAAAGAAAGCTGCTCAGGCCAGGCATGTGCCAGGGGTGTCCCTGAATGGAGGCCTAGTAGAGAGGCCATTGTGTGAAGCTGTGAAGCTGAAACCTGGATTGCCTTGGAGAACCTACGATGTTATAGATGCCAGAGCTCTGGAAAACCTGCCAAGGAGAGCTGCTAACAGGTAGTTGAACCAATCCAAGAGAAAAGTATATTGCTATGAACAAACCTGAACAGAGTTGGAGATCTGAAGAATGTTTCAACATCAAGCATGGAGATACAGAGTTTGGATTTTGCCCAGCTGGTTTTTTGGTTTTGCTTTGGTCCAGTATTTACTGGCTATGCTCCTCTCCCTGCATTTTGGATTGGTAATGTATATCCTGTGCCATTATATGTTGGAAGTATTTGATCTGCTTTTTGAGTTTGATTTTACAGGGCGTTATAGTTAAGCGATTGCATGAATCTCAGAAGAGACTTTGAACTTTGGACTTTTAAACATTATAGAGACTGTTATAGACTATGGGGAATTTTGAAGTTGGGCTAAATGCATCTTGTTACAAACTTATGGAGGCCAGGGAGTGGAATGTGGTAGTTTGAATGTAATTGGACCTCATAATCTCATAGGGAGTGGCACTATTAGGAGGTGTGAATTTGTTGGTGTGAGTTTGGCCTTGTTGAAAGAAGAAATGTGTCACTGTGGAGGCAGGCTTTGAGGTTTCCTATGCTCAGGATACTGCTCAGTGTTGCAGTTAACTTCCTATGGCCTGCTTATCAAGATGTAGCCAGCACCATGTTTGCCTGCACTCACCATGCTCCCACCATGATGATAATGGACTAAAAGTCTAAAACTGTAAGCCAGCCACCCAAATTAAATGTTTTCTTTAAAAGAGTTGCCATGGTCATGGTGTCTCTTCACAGCAATAGAAACTCTAATTAAGATAATCTGTATATAGAAATTTGTCCTTTTTGTAGATTTTTCCTTTTACTGGAATATAACTTTTTAAAACATGCCTTAATTGTTCTCTGCATTCAATGCTATCTATTGTAATGTCTCTATTTTGATTCTAATTTTGTTAATTTGGGTATTCTTTCTTTTTGTTTTAGTAAGGTATTTTTTTTCAATCTTGTTCATTTTTATTCATTTCATTTCAGTTTCATTGCTTTCTCCCTTTGACTTTATCATTTGTTTTCATCTACTGAATTTGAGTTTATGATGCTGGGATTTTTTATGATCTTGTAGTGCATCATTATCTTAGCTATTTATTTATGAAATTGACACAACCTAGAGTCACTTGAGAAGAAAATAATATTGGGGAATTACCTAGACTTGGGAGTATGACTGTGGGAAATTGTGTTGATTGATGTGGGAAGGTCCTGTCCACTGTAGGTAACACATTCTCTGGACAGGTATAAGAAAGACTGTATAAGAAAGACTACTAAGAATGAGCCTATGAGCCTGCAATCATCATTCTTCCAGGTTACTGCTTTGAATTCCTGCCCTGTGATCTTGAAATATAAGTAAAATGAATCCTTTCCTCTTCTAAGTTGCTTTTTCTTAGACAGAGGAAGCTAAAACATTAAGTTTTTTGTGTTGTGAATTTGTTTTTTTTTTACTTTTAGATTTCATTTATATTTCAGTATAGACATATAAACTTACTACTTAGAGCTGAATTATTTTGTATCCTAGGAATTCTGGTATGTTGTATATTTAACTTTCATTCAATTCTGTAAATTTCTTAATTCCCTTCCTTATTGTTTTTGGTGACTCATCATTGAACTGCATAATGTCTATCCCTGGTGCATGAACTGGCTTTCTGGAGCCCATTACCTATGGTGGGATGCCTAGCTCAGCCTTGATGCAGGGGGGAGGTACTTGGTCCTGCCTCAACTGAATGTACCAGGGTTTGCTGACTCCCCATGGGAGCCCTTACCCTTTAGGTGGAGGGGATGGGAGGGTAGGTTTGGAAGGGGGAGGCTGAGGAGGAGCAGGAAGAGGATTGAGAGAGGGATCTGTAGTTGGTGTGCAAAGCGAATAAAAAATTCTTAAATAAAAAAATTCAATCTCCCCAAGTATGTGTATATTACATTGTTTCTCCTGTTAATTTCAAGTTTTACTTCATTGTGATTAAGTACAATGCAACAAATTATTTCAATTTTCTTAAATGTATAACAAATTGCTTTATATGAAAACAAACAAAACAAAACAAAACAAAAAACACCTCCTATGGTCAGTTTCAGACAAATGTCAATGGAATGCTGAGAAAAATGTGTATTCTTTGTTTTTATAGAATATTGTTCACATGTCTATTACATCTATTTGATCTGAAATATCATTTAATTTTGATCTTTCTTTTTAAATGTTTTTTTTTTCCTATTGGTGAGAGTGGAATCTTGAAGACACCAAGTATTAATGTGTTGAGATCAGTCTGTGATTTTTATACAGTAGTTTTATTTCATGAATTGAATGCACTGTTTATTGTATAATGCTTAGATTTATAATGTTCTCTTGATAGATTGTTCCCTTAACCAATAAGAAGTGACATTCATCATGCTTTCTAATTTTAAATTTGTGTCTATTTTGTTAGATATTAAAATGACTACACCCTCTTTTTCTTTGGATTTTTTCTCTCTTTTAGTTCTGTTGCTTTCACATGCATTCTTTCAAACTTTCACCCCGAGGCTCTGTTTCCCTTTGTCATTAAAATGTATTTCTTCAAGGAAACTAAAAGATGTTTGTTTTTAAAATCTAATCTCCCACCCTATGTGCTATGTCCTGTATGGCTCTAAGGATGGCTCCAATTGGTATCAGTGAGGGAATGAAGAGAACACAAATACACCAACATACAGAAAAGCTGGGATTATGTGGATTGGGCTCTCTCCTGTAGAAACTTTAGCACCCTGGAAGTTCAGTGTGTTTATTATACACAGTTGGACAGAGAGGCACTTATTGCATACAACTGAACAAGAAGGTAGTGCTGTTACATCCCTTTACATCCCTATAAACAAATATATGTGTTTTCTAATGGCTATGGAAATATGTGAGGTATTATGATTGTGAAGTGTTCTATTATTATTATTATTATTATTATTATTATTATTATTATTATTATGGTATACGGCTGGATCAGGAGACGGGTTTAGGTAATCTAGGTAGAAGCAGCCTCTGTAAGATAGCTGTCTTCAGGCTGTAAATATCTGGAGGGAGAAAGCTGTGGTAGAAATTTTCTGCTTGCTCTATCAATATCCACACTTAGACTAGAAAGTAAAGCCTCAACATTTCCCTCTAAGCCTTATGCCCCTACCCCTATGGATAAGGTTTTGCCATTTTGTCATAAATCTGAGTCTTTGGGATCCTTGTCACAGCACATATTCACTTAGCACTTCATTCACTTGGGGTCTTGGCTCCCTACCCATCCCAAATTTTGATTGGCAATTTGAGGCCATTAACCTTCAGAGTTATTAATAACATGTATGTATTAATTCCTATGATATTGCTGTTTGTGAGATGTTTATTACTTAGCAATTCTTAATTGTTGCTTAAAAACTGTCTTTGTGAAGTTTATTCTTTCCAGTGACTTCATGTGTATGCTTACTCCTTTCTGCTTTGTAAGATTCTTTCAAATAACATCTGTAGTGTTGGCCTAGTGATTATGAATTCAATTAGTTGACATTTATAATATAATATAATATATTTTCTTTCTTTTTCAGTTATGAAGGATAGTTTTGTTGCATATAGTAATCTGGGTTGGCAGCCACCGTCTTTCAGGGCTTAAAATATAGCATTCTATGCTGTCTTAGCTTTAACAGAAATCTGCTATCATTCTTATAAGTTTGACTTTATATTGTACTTAGAGCTTTTCTCTTTTCTTTTATTTATTTTTTTTGTTTGTCCAAACAGGGTTTCTCTGTGTAACAGCCTGGGCTGTCCTGGAATTCACTTTGTACACCAGACTGGCCTCAAACTCAGAGATCTGCCTGCCTCTGCCTCTTGAGTCTGGGATTACAGATGTGCACCACTACAGCTCAGCTTGTATTTTTCAATATTTCTCCTTAACAATAATATGATGGGGGAGGTTCTTTTCTAGTCTTGTTAAGTTGGCATTCTCAATGCCTCCTCTATCTGGAGAGTCTTCTCTTTCACTAGATTTTGGAAATATCCTGCTTTTTTTGTCAAATATACTATGTCTTTAGCTTGAACTTTGTCCTCTTGCATGCACATGATTCATAAAGTTAGTCCTCTTTTAGGTTTAATTTATTTTTAAATTATATGTGTTTGTTTGTGGGTTTGTGTACTTAAGGACAGGTACTCATGGAGGGTGGAAGAGGGCCACTGATCCCCAGAGCAACTGTTGTGTATGCTTACAACCTAGCTTGTATCCTGTATAAGAGCAGTACACACATTTCCCCCTACTTTTCTTTTATTGAAAATTGATTCTTTTCACAAAATATATTTTTGTTATTGTTTCCCTCCCCTAACTCCTACAAGGTCCTCCCCACCTTGCCTTCTATCTGAATCAACAAACTTTCTTTCTGTTTCTCATTGGAAAACAAACAGCCATCTAAAAAATACAATAAAGTAACATAGAGTGAGATAAAACAAAACAAATCAGAATAGGAAAAAACAAAGAGTAGAAAAAGAGCCATAAAAAATTTAAGAAACACATATTAGACTCAGAGACACGCATGCTTGCACACACAGGCATCCCACAAAAAGGCATAGATGGAAGCCATAATATATAGGCAAAAGACCTATACAGTTAAAAAGTAAAATGCTCTGTCTTAGCAAGGATTTCTAATATTGTGACAAAGCACCACTACCAAAAAGCAAGTTGGGGAGGTTTATTTGAGATACAATTCTACATTGTTGTTTATCACAGAATAAAATCAGGACAGGAACTCAATTACGGCAGGAACCCAGAGGCAGGAGTTGATGCAGAGTTCATGGAGAGGTGCTGCTTGCTGGCTTGCTTTCCCTGGCTTACTCAGTCTGCTTTCTTATAGAACTCAGGACCACCAGCCCAGGGATGGCATCACCCACCATGGGCTGGGCCCTTCCCCATTGATCACTAATTGAGAAAATGCCTTACAGCTGCATCTCATGGAGGCATTTCCTCAACTGAGGCTCCTTCCTCACTGATGACGCTGGTTTGTGTCAAATTTACAGACAAATTCAGCCAATATATGTCCTAATCAAACATTATGAGACAAGGTATCTTTAAAGATGCCTTTGAGTTCTTTCTATGTTGGGCATCTACTGCTGGGCATGCTGTTGTATAGAAATTTCTTCTGAATTGAAATACTCTGTCTGGGAAGGAAGGGAGAGTTAATAATAGGATAGGTGACACAAAGGCATCTTCATCACCAAAATGTCCATCACAGCATGGTTGACCATTTACAAAAACAAAAACAAACAAGCAACCAAAAAACATGCAGCCTTGGAGCTCCTTACATGACTTGCAGGCAGGTCAGCTGGTCAGGGTTTCTCTTCCATCAGTAATTGTTTACTGCTTTCCCCTTCCATATTAATCTTATATGTGTCTGCTTCCCTCGACTTGTAAGTTTTATTTAATGCCTGAGTATTCTGAGACTCTCACTCTCTGCCAACTATGAAAACAGTAATATTGGTTAGGAATAATTCCTTCTTCCAGAGCATTGGGTCTCAACCTGAGGGTTGTAATCCTTTTGTGAATGAACAACCCTTTTATAGGGGTGGCCTAAGACCATCAGAAAACACAGATATTTACATTATGATTCATAACTAGCAAATTACAGTTATGAAGTAGCAACAAAAATAATTTTATGTTTGGGGGTCACAACAACATGATTAACTGTATTAAAGAGAACTTCCTAATGTCACATGCAGCATCAGGAAGGTTGAGAGAACCACTGTTTCAGAGCAATAATTTTGGGGAAGTTTAAGAGCAAACATAGATTGATGTACACTAAGATATTAGTTATTAAGGGTAGGACTATGTGGTGGTTTGAATAAGAATGGCCCCCATAGACTCATATATTTGAATGATTAGCAGGGTGGCATAAGGAGGTGTGACCTTGTTGGAATAGGTGTGGCCTTGTTGGAGGAAGTGTGTTACTGGGGAGGTAGCCTTTGGGGTTTCAAATGCCCAAGCCATGCCCAGTGGTTCACTCTTTTCCGGATGCCTCTCCAGTGACATGTCTGCCTGCCTGGATCCTACTTTGCTTCCCATTATGATGATAACAGACTAAAATGCTGAACCTGTCAGCCAGCTCTGGTTAAATGATTTCCTTTTTCAGAGTTGCTGTGGTCATGGCATCTCTTCACAGCAATAAAATCCTAACTAAGATGGAATGGAAAGAAATGAAGTACAGCAATAGTATGAATTAGTATTAGAGCAATAAAGAAAAATAAATGACAGAAAAGTAAAGAGATGACAGGAACAATAAAGACAAAGATAAGAGGTAAGATAGATGAGCTGAAGATAAATTATGGGATGAGAAAGAGGTAAAAAAAAAACATATCAATCAAACAACTTAAAACAATCCCAAAACTCAGAAGGACAAACCAGAACAACTTAAAACAGTTCTGAAACCAGGAGAACAAAGCAGAGAGATCTTCAAATTCAGGCCAAATAATAATCTTTGGGAGTGTCCCCCACTCCCCCACATAAAGGATAAAAGAGAACAGATGAGGGCACAACTGGTCTAATGAATTGAAATTATATATTAAGTGAAAGAATTGTCAAAATGATGTAGTGGTGCAGTGTCTGTATGGAGCCCCTCACCTGTGCATGTGAGCCAGGTCTTTTGTCCTTGTACAGTCTTTTGTGCTTGTTCTGTCTCTATGGTTCATTGCAGAATATTACACAGGAACTGAGTTGGCTTTGCTGAGGTCCCTTATGGGTCCCCAGGCTTTGATTCCTCAGTGGGTGGAGTATAATTGCTGGGCTTGCTTCTCTGTGGTATTTTGTGAGAGTGCAGCTGCCAGGAATGTCTCTTTGCTGTCTCTCATAATCTTGCAGTTGTTGGTGGTCTAATCACTGTACAGGCCCTTGGATGCATGGGTAGCAGTTGCTTATCTCAATTCTGTGCTGTCTTTCATGTGGGCAGGGTATCCTTGCCAGGTTTGTCTCAATGAGGTCTAAGGCAGACAAGCAGAGAGCAACCTGGGACAACACTTTGAGTTATTAACACTGCCATCTTCTTATAATGCACTTGGCACCCTAGCTCCCTTACTTGCACGTACTTTACATATATACTCTTCTCTGAACAATGTACCTAGCAACCCCAGACAGCCATCTGCAGTGGTATATATGCACTACATTTCCAAGACAAGATGGGGAGTTTCTCTTCCCCTCATGAAAACCAAACTTTGAGATTTTCTTTCTGTCCGTGGTCCTAAAGTATCCATTAGCAAGAATATAAAGCCTAATTTGGCCTGAACTGGTATGGGGTGTGTCAACAATAAGACAAACTGTCTTCAAGTGACCTTTCAGGATGAATACCCTATTTATCATTTCATGCCTATCCATAATTGAACATGCATATGAGTAAAATCATATACACTATGTGAAAGGACATGCACAGTAGAAAAAACTGATTTTTTATTGTAGCAATCAAAACAGGTCAATTTATACATGTACAAAATTGTCAAAGATAAAAGAAAAAAAGTGAAACATCCTTACTATACCTCTTAGTAACTAACCTCCTCTTGAACTCTTATTTTAAAGAAAGCATAAGCAGTACAAAGGGCCTTGGATTATTACATGTACAAAATTGTCTAAGATAAAAGAGCAAAAGAGAAACACCCTCACTATACCTCTCAGTAACCAACCTCCTCTTGAACTCTATTTTAAAAAAATCCATAAGCAATAAACAGGGCCTTGGATTGTCTTCACTTAGGTTGACTGATCTCTTGCAGTGTATTCTGATCTTTTGCTTTGATTTAAAGTTTCCATGCTATTTTTGAAAATCTGTGAGGGCTTTTATTTCAATTCCTCAAATAAGAGGCCAAGAACCTGGAAATGTGTGGTCCTGATCCCTGACTATAGGTCCACTCTAGTGTATCCTTCCCTTCAGACTTCCAAATTGTGGAACACTGCAGGGTTCCAATTCAAAGTTTTTATCTTATAGCTATGTCCTGCAGCCTGGATCTCATATAGTCTCTTGACATTGTCCAGGTTCCTAGAGTCTGGTGATTTTACTTTTGCATTCTAAGATTCTTAAATATTCTAGTTAAATATAAATTATGGTGGTACTTTATCTATGTCCCCCAATAAAATTTATGTGAGGATCAGAGGAACAAGGTCAGCTGCTAGCCTTGCAGTATTAACACATGCCCTTAATCCTATCACCTAGCAAGGGTCTGTCTGAATCTCTGTGAGTTCCAGGTCACACTAGGAACAGAGTCAAGTGTGGAGACACATGCCTTTAATGCCAACATCAACGATAGATCTCTGGAGGTCTATATAGACAGACAGGAAGTGATGTAGCTAGGCTGAGAGAGCCAATGGGAGAACAAAACAAAAAGAAATATAGGCGTGGAGATATAGAAAGTCACACTCTTTTGGAAGCAGCGGCATTGTGAGGTGAGACTGGTAGCTGTTCCTAATTCCTGTAATCTTTGTCAGACTTTCACCCCTATCCCTGGGCCCATGTTTTATTTAACAAGACCTTTTAGAAATTCATCTTACAATAAATCATCATTATATATATATATACTCATATATATATATAATCATAATCAACATCTTGCAAGTATTTCATCCCATCTACCTTTGTTTTATTAGGATAATACTGTTTTCTTACCTCTTATAGGCTAGGACTGAATTAATGTTTTTGGTATTATGAAAACTAATTATGTGGACTCCAAAGTATGTTAACTGGGCACAATGAGTGCCACCTCTTCCTCTGTGATACTAAGGAAGTATTTTATGTTAATGATATACATTTTCATTTGAATAGTGTGACTAATATGTTATCTTCATAAACTTGTGATATTGCAATACAGAATCTTATAAAACTTGAAGTATACAGCTTGGTTGAGAGTATGTACTCAATTTTAGTTACTGTACTTGTAGTACTCGCATCGCTAGACCCCCAAGAAGACCACCACAGAGCCATTACCAGATGCAAAACACACAGGAGTTTGTTTATTGAAATTACTGGTCAGGGACTTCGTCCCAACTACTCAACTCAGCGAGAGAGGGAAGAAGCCCTGTCCTTTGGTTCAAGTGACTTATATAGAAAAGGGTTATGTGTAGAAGATTACATACCAAGGGGCAGGGCTAGGGGTGAGGTTTTTCTAAGAGCATGCAGGGTATCTATAGAGGCATAAATTTTTCATTCCCTATGTCCTGTTTTTGCTGAGTTCAGGATATCAGGTCTATTCCCACAGAGTTCAACCTATGGTCAGCTGAGCTTTATATCTTCTGTATACATTTAGGTTTATTGTTTTAAGTTTATTCCCACAGAGTCCACCCTATGGTCAGTTGGATTTACATCTTCTGTGTCCTGCTATTGCTGGGCACAAGATAGACTTATCTTCTGACCTTACTCTCCCTCTTAGGTCAGCTCTAAATCTCTGCTTACCAGATAATTTTTAGAAGTGGGGAGGGGGAAAATTGTCTCTTTCTCCCTTCATACTAAAGTTTATTTTTGAATATAAATGAATATATTTAGAGAAATGTATCCCTTTAGATACTGTAAAATCTACCAACCTGTCTATACCAGTTTTGAAACCACCACTTTTTATGCAGGCTAAGATGAATAAGAAGCTTGTCACATATGCACACAGGATTTTTCTTCCAAAATTCTCAATATTGCTTTTAAAAAGGCACACACACGCGCTGGTTTGCTTTTTCTATTCTCTTCTCCTGACAGATTTTTCTCTAAGAAGGGTAGCTGACCATGGAAACCAATTAATCTCTCTCCTGAGGCAAAGCAATCATTTACAAAAGAAAGCACTCAAGTGCCCTCCCCAATAGAGCCAGAAGAGCTAAAGAGAAAATAAAATGCTTTTTCTTTGATTTCCCTGACTGATGAAAGCAGTTAACTTGGGAATCGTGTGTGTGTGTGTGTGTGTGTGTGGTGTGGGTAGAAAGAGCCTTTGAATTTCTATACAGCTTGCTGAATACATAGACTGGCCATTATGTATAGTATGGGTGATTTTTGTAGACATCAGCAATTAATTGTCGTTACCTGGTCTTCCTCACTGACCACAGACTTATTTCTCTTCACACCACCGATTCCAAAAATTCACCAAGAAAAAAAGAAATCTTGAAATTTTCAATTAGAGCAGAGGTTAAATTGGTTGAGAAAATGGATTTCTGATTCACAAGCCAGATACCAATTCTGTCACTCCTTGACTTGCTCTAATCTTGGGTGACTTACTTAGTAAAGTAAAAGACATTTTACTCTTAATATTTAAGCAATAGCTCAAAATCTGTGAACTGTCTGAAAGTTTATATGAAGGAATGTAGGTAAAGCACGTCACATGGTACTGTGAATCATGGAAAGCACACAAAGATGAAAGCTCTGAGAAGCAAAGTAATGTTTCTGAACTGAATGAATGCAATAAAAGTGTACTGTTCACTTCTTTGTAAATTATAAACTACATAACAGTGGGTTTCCCTTCAGGAAAAGGCAGGTTACATAGACTCATTCTTCAATGTATATAGTGTAGTGTGAAAATTAGAATGATAAAACTAATGAAAGCCATATCAGACAAACAATGCAGTTGGGGTGTATATAAGGTATAATAAGGGCCCTCATAATTGTGCCCTCAAGGTACATCCACTGTAACCTTTGTGACATTTCATTTAGAAAATTGAAATATACATAAAAAATCAAGGAATTGTATAATAATAGTCTGTACACTGGTCACCTGTACTCTACAATTAACATTTAGCATATTTGTTTTATTATTTATATGAGCACTTTTACATTCATTCAGACACAAATTCTTATATATTTTGGCACATTTTGAAGTTGCTGATATCTGTACACTCAACTGCACAGAATACATATCATTATGTATTTACTCATGTTTGCTTTTAAGAGGTAAAATTTACATAGTGAAATGCACATATCATATGTATGAAATGTCTTCTGACAAAATTTAATACCTATGTAAATCAGCAACTGTAAACATTTATAATATAATAACAAGGACAACAATTTCCTTAATTCACTTCCCAGTCCCTTTTTTTTTCGTAAAGCCATCATCTATCCTACAGTTGAAAATACACTTTTCATTTGCTAAAGAAGGAAAGGAAAAATATTTTATGCACCGATCAAAAGGTTCATGATTCAGTTCTCTATACTAAAAAACAAGTTTACAAGAGCAAAAATTCACATTTATTTGCCATGTTATATATGACATGAGAATCTTTAAAGACCTGAATAAATAAAAAAAAAACTGTGAAATTTTGTAGAACATATATACAAGTACGTTTGTAAGACAAGGGTCATGCTCTAATAGCTATAAATTGTATATGGGGCTGTTGTTTAGAAAGAACTGGGTGTTAAGGTTCTTCTCTGTCTCAGCCTTCCTTTCTTTCCTTCAAAGGGAGGAGTCCCCTGCAGGGAGGATTGCCCTGGAATGAAGATTGTGGCTCTGCTTCAGGGCGAAACGTAAGGGGAATTCTAGTTTCAGTGGTCTGTTTTAGGAGACAAGGTGGGTGGGTGAAAGTCAGGTCTGAGGTCTCACATATGTATACTTTTCTATTTCCTCTAGCTTAAATTGTTTGCTAGACTGTGATGTCATATTTAGGGCCAGTGTGTCCTGAACTACATCATTCCTTTTTAAACTTAGAGAAATGTAGCCTCATTAGCACAACGGAGTACCTATCAAAATACCTTATTCTATAAAAATATTAGCAGTCATGTGGAAACTTTAAATAAAAAAAAAAACAGTATTGAAAACAAAAATGAACTTTCTCTTTTTCTCCATTTTGGTCAAGAGGGGAATGTTTTGCTCTGCCATATACTGCCACCATAATGTGGTACTTCTTCTCAGGCTCCCAAACCATGAAGCTGACATATCATGAATTGAAATAAATGAAATTTATGAGCAAAGAAAAACCATTTTGTTTATAAATTGATGATTTTAAATATTTGTCATAAAAGTTGAAAGTTGAATATATCATATTCAAGAAATCATTTCCAGATCAAATATTATGACAATTACCTCTTTTTTTTTTCTGGAAGTAATTTTTTTCACAGGTCTTTCACTTAGCTCTTTCAATTTTTTAAGCATAATTTTTGTATATTGGGCAAGCTAAGAATTTATTTTTATTCTTTTCCACATATATAACATCACGTTTTGTCCTACACTTCTTGATATATGTGTTTATTTTTAGAATGTCTGTTATTTGGTTTATATGACTGTGTTAATGCTATTATTACAATCTCTTGATTAATATAATTTTACTGTAATTAACTAATTAATCATTCATTTTCTTTTAGCCCAGAACGTCCTCAAACTCATTGTATAGTTTGGTATCACCTTGAAATCTGATGCTCTTACCTCCACCTCTAAAGTGTTGGGATTATAGGATGCTCCACTATGCCTGGATTTTTTAATAAGTCTTGAAATTAGAAAATATGAAACCTCCAAATTTGTTCCTTCTGTTTTAATATCATTTTGTGTATTTAGAATTCTTCTGGTTTCCATATGAATTTTAATATGGATGCAGAAAGTGCTGTTTGCATTTTGATAGGAAGTTCTCTGAATCTAGATTGTTTTGTATAGTTCTGACATCTTACTCATAGTAAGTCTTCAATTATATGAACAGAGTGAATCTTTTAATTTATTTCTTTGTTTTTTAAGTTCCCCAGAAGTTTTGTAGCTTTTAGTCTATTTTCTTCTTGGGTGACCTTATTCTTAAGTGCTTATTCTTTCTTTTTGATGTTACTATAAGTGTATTCTTTCTTACTTTCCTATTCCTGTTGTTCCTGTAGTGAATAGATAAGACCATAATGTTCTGCCTTGATTTATTTATCCTACAATTTTGCAAGTTCTTTTAATGGTTTGTATATTTCTTGGGTTTTCTACATATAAGATCATGCCATCTATAAAAAAAGATTAATTCTCTTGTTCAAATTGGATTCTTGGCTTTTATTTCTTTTTCTAGCTTAATAACTCTGGTACTTTCTTGAGTAGACACAAATATCTTACTTCTGATCCTAGAGGAAAATGCTTTGATTGTTTCATAGTTGAGCATGTATAGGCTTTATTGCATTGGTATACTTTCCTTTTATTTGTAATTTGTCAAGTAGTGATTTTTTTTAAGATTGGAAAAGGTTTTATATTTTTGTTAAATGCTTTTGTGCGTCAAAAGTCTCCTTATCTTTGCTAAATAGTATTGTATTGTATGTATATAACACAATTGACTTAGCCATTCTCATTTTGATGCATACTGGCTTGTTTCCAGTAATTGTCTATGATGAATAAATGAGCATATTTTAAAACATTGAAAGTCAAGCCAATTGGTTCCATCTACTATTTCCTATGCAATACACAGTTATACTTGCAGGCTTTTTACTGACTCATACATGAAATTTGTCTCAATGGATAATGTTTTTGTAATATTTGCAAGAGTTCAAAGTATAAATGTACCTAATTTGTCTTTCTGTCATTTTAACTTTTAGAAGATTCTCCTTGATCTCTCTTTATTTCTTAAATAGTACAAACTCATTTTCTTTCTGTGTCTTTGCTTCCATTTGTAATTGAAAAAAAAAGAGTAATAGATGAGACTTGTTTTTTTTTTTCTGTCTTTGATTAAAACTCTGTCTCCTGGCAAATCTATTACATGTTTGTAGAAACCACACACATAGTTGAAGGATTGTTTAATCATAACTCAATGTAGATTGGCATATAGTGTCTAACAGCTTCTTTTGGGTATCTATTTTTTTTGTTTGCTGATTTAGTCTTCTCTTCATCAATTTATGAATCCACATTGAATCCTGTACTTTGTGGCTTTGGACTTAAAATTGTGATTTAATGTAGCCCATTCCTTTAGTTAATAGCTTAACAAAGGAGGCAGATATCAATCTAAATATAAAATAAATGATTAAAATGGAGCTAATAATAAGGAAATGTATCCAGAGCTATTATAATATATAGCACAGGAATATGATCTTTTTGATAGAGGGAAGGGGCATGATTAAGAAAGAATTCCTTAAAGACATCTGAGCAAAAATATAGATGTTAAATGGAAGATAAACAGGTGAAGGAGAAGCTGGAAACGGAAGTACAACCAACGCAAGTGGAGCAGCACATACAAAATTCCCAAGAAATAAAAAAATCATGAAAAGTGCAAAAACTGGCTAATGGCCCACATGACTTGAACACCAAAAAGTATAGGGAGATTTAGGAATTTCAAGCTAGAGCTAAATACAGGAGTAATCATTTGGGGTCATCATAAATCAAATTAAAGATTTCCTTCCACCAGCTGAAAGGTCTTAATGCTTTGTGTTTCAGACTTTCACTTTGGTTGTAATGTGAGGAATAGGTTTCAGAGGAAAATTATGGGAGCAGAAAGAAGATTTAGAAAACTATGATTTTAGAAATGGATTATGTTCTTTTGGACTAAGGTACTGGAAACTGAAAAATATATATATATAGGCAGAATCTAGATCATTCTGAAGGATAAAAAACAATGAAAATTGGGCAAGAGATGTGGCAACGAACTCATCAGGGTGCTTTAGACCCTATATTAGGGATTTAACTCACATGAGTGGGTAAGAATATCACCATTTACTCTACCCATATGATATACTCCCTTGCAAGTTCTTACCCTATCCACTTATACACAAAAATCTCTGATACCATCAAACTTTATTCCTTAAAGTTGCTGCAAATTTGTGCAAAGGGATTTTAGATTTCTGGTTATATGAGTTGAGACACTGACACTAACCCTATGACACTTTTGGATGAATTGGAGAAATGAACCTGAACCTCATCTTGTGACACATCAAAATGAATTTCACATCAGTGTTTCAAGTATGACACTTTGAAGACTGATTCTAATATCATAGTGTGGTTCTAGAGAGCATTGAGCAATACTGTAAAGGGTACCTGCTTGTCATAGCTGAAAAATTTGGCAGTTATTCTATAGTTCAAAAGGGACTTGGTTATGCATGAGGTGCCTTCTAGTGGCCACTTAAGGAAATTATTCAACCTGTACACAGGAAAATGAGTCAGTGAACTGGAAATGGGAAATGATTTGAGAATAGATGGGCCAGACACTACAGTCAGGAGTTTTGAAAGATGACAGTAAATGTGGTGATATTTTATTTGTGCTTAACAAATAAAACTTATCTAGGGATCAGAGGACAGAGCCAGCCACAAGATTGGACATAAAGGCCAGACAGTGGTGGCACACAAGCCCTTAATCCTATCACAAGGGAGGCAGAGATCCATCTGGATCTCTGTGAGAAGTCCACCCTGGGAACAGAGCTAGGTGTGGTGGCACACATCTTTAATCCCAGCACTTGAGATCTCATGTCTTTGCTTGGGAAGGACACATGCCTTTAATCCCAGGAAGTGATAGCAGGAAACAGAAAGGTATATAAGGCGAGAGGACCAGGAACTAGAGGCTTTTGAGCAGTTCAACTGAGACCCTCAGGGGTGAGGACTCAGAGGCTTTCAGTCTGAGGATTCCTGGAAACAGGATCGGCTGAGGAGTTGTTGAGGTGAAGTTGGCTATGGCTTGTTCTATTTCTCTGATCTTTCAGTTTTCACCCCAATATCTGGCTCCAGATTTTTTATTAATTAGACCGTTTAGCAATTCATCTTACAAGTAAGTCCAAAATATAAGGAACTACAAGGTAAAATATTGAGCTAAGAAAGCTCTTTACTGACTAGAAGCCTAATTCCTACTTTATCACAGCAGTGATTACCAACAAGGAAGGAAAATAATGTGTTAAGTGGAGAAAGCAAGTTGGATTTCATGATCAGAGATCAAATCAATATCTACATTAAATGATTCATTGCCTGCTAAAAGCTTTGGCAATGCATCAACTTCACAAATCTGTGCTCTTTCTAACTGGAAATAGGATGCTTTAGTTCACTATGACTCTTAGTTTTTTCAGAATTTTTATCCTTTGTCTCAAGCAGAATCCTCATGAAAGGAAAGATCATGAGGTTTCTGAAAATCCCATCTGCTGTATGTTTTCTTCCCTCTCTGGACAACCTGGTTGCTTTCAAACTGATACTGAAACAAGACAAGCATCCAGGTTTACCTAATGCCAGCTGGCTTCAACAATGTTAACATAAGTCAAAAGGTTGAGTCATAGTGGGAAATTTATTCATCTGTTTAAAAAACAGACTATCTGCAATTCATATCAGGGCTAGCAATTCAAGTTTCAGAACACCATTTGAAATTATCATTATTCACAATCAACATGGGTGGTGATGATCAGTCATGTACAGTTTGCTAGCTTAACCAAGGTGCCCAGGTGCTTACAGTACATGTCAGTCTAGAAATCCCTTAGCTTTATCTGGATCCAGGAAGAATCATAAGTATGAAATGTGCCTTACAGTTATACATTAGTTAGGTCACTGAAAGAGTTGCTTCCTTAAGCATGTAACTTGCTACCAGGAAAGATAAGGAACCTGTAGCAGATTACAGAATGAAAACAGTCAGTGAGAGACACAATCATACTATAGAACAGTCAGTCCCTTGAGAACTGTTTTCCAACAAATCTGCCATGGGAAATGTCCCCATCACCTTGACAACTACTAGGGAAAGTTATTTGAGAATTATGATCCTGGGTTTGACTGGGACTTGTTTTTATTTATTGTAACATTTCTTTACATGAGCCACCTTTGAAATTTAATCTTCATAATGTTCTTTAAACAGTGAAAAATATTATTGACTGAAAAGGATATTTAGTTGTTTTCTACATTAAAATATGGAGAGCAATTCAGAACACTGCAAGTAAGTTACTTATTGAAGAAATGTATTATACCCAGAAAAGAAAAACATTGCTTGAGTCCCTTCCAAAGTAAGTACATTATTTACTATTGCTAGGGATAGTGAGGTTGCTTCACCCAATGATCTCACATTCCACAAACTTGATTTTCTAAAGGACTGTTGAAGATGTATCTATATTGCCCTCCTATATAGTAATAGCCAGTTTTAAGTTCGAGGGTATAAGTATCTGTCCCTGATTTACAATTCATATTTTGCCCATTTTAATGATCTAAGTTTAATTTTCAAAAGTAATGACTTCTTAGGATTGAAATATTGACAAGCCATATGACAATTCTCTCTGAAACAACCATAGAACAAAGGTGACATGTGAAACATACTCATTTAACTGTAACATATCTAATTGTGACAGGATTTTGCCTGAAGCTTTGCACTGTAGGGTGCTAGGAGTTGATAGATATCTTTATACCTTTGAATCAAATTCTTTTCTTCAAATGGACAGAACTGTTTTAAAAAATACCTTTTTAGGTAATAAATGTGACTTTTCTGAATTATCCTGTCATCAGTGGAGATAATAATCTTAGAATATATTGTGATTGCTGCATTGAAGAAGAGTTTTAGGGTTATATAGGTGTATATTCATTCTGTATAATATAGCTACTGCTCATCACTTTCCATGGGAATTAACAACTTTGGTACCTAATACTGATGAAATGCCATTTACTGTTGTACAAAGCAACAACAGAATCACATCACCCCTCACCTACCTTACTCTCTTACTTAAATTTATTCCCACCCTACAGGAAAGCTACTGAGCACCAGTATCTCATCAGTGTATTTCATCCTTTTCTGTCCTACAGCATAAGCACTCATTTTTTAAATCATGAGTTACAATGCAGACAGGCTGATAGATACAATCAAACAGAGAGATACAGGTCACTTCAGAGGAGATTTCCAAGGCATAAAGGCCTGGTATATTTTGCCAGAAAAACAATATTAAGGAGTAATCACAATCCATTTTTTCCACTTGTAGAGACTTTATAGAATTTCTCAAAACTTACAGAAGTAATTAAAGTGACACAGGGCTAACATTAACACTTAGAAAAAATTGAGATAGTCATAGATCCACTGTAAACTCATTTATTCCTTGGTAGATAGTAAACATTCAACAAAGATTTTAGCATTAATCATTACATTAGACTGCAATTTCTTTTTTATTTTTCTTTTCTTCTTTTTTCATAATGGTGTATTTGTTCAAGCTTCTGATGAACTCTGTTGAACTCAATGCACTGCCTTCACATGGGAGAAATCCAGGATGGAATAAGTTGTGCTTCAACTGAGTGATGGTTTATCTTTGCAAGGGTAGTCATGTAAGAGTATCTTTCCTCATACATGCTAGGAAGCTTAGAGTCAATACTGTGTTCTATTTTTTTAATAATGTATAGAGTTTCATGGCATTTTTTTCTTGCTAACACAACACTCTTAATTCTCCCTTCATTGCTTTCTTTTCTCCTTTATTTAATATTCTCCCTTACCTTTACTTCATTTTACTGGTTTCCATGGTATTTATGAACTTCTGATTTACCTTATAATGTTTTTGAAAAATGAGGAAAGACAGAGACAGAGAAGGAAGGAAAGATGAGAAAGATAGAAGAAAATAGCTTGCCTAATCAACACATTTTATCTCTTATCTCCAGGGTGAATTCAAATTACTGAGAGGACGACAGGGCAGCAATTTTAATGAAAAGTAAATAATCAATCACACACAGCCATGAGGCTCAGGGACACTGATGTCCAACCTAACATTAACAGCCCAGTAAGTTGTAAGCTCTTCAGGCAGAAAAAAAAACTCTTGGAAAATATTTCTTACATTAGAGTTAGAATCAACTCTCTTGTCTCCTCTGCTCTTTCAATGTAACTGTGTTATGTATTTAACTATTCAGACTCCTCAACTAATTGGCACTGTTTTCTTCTGACTCAGAAAAAAAAATGGTAGATAAGAAGAAAACAGGCTCATTTCTATGATCTATTCCTTAAAATTAAGCTGTTACCACAATATGGTCTTGTGTATATTACCTTCAATTAATTGTTCATGCTACCTCCTTGGTTTTATGTGTGATGATTACTCTCCTTTAAATACACTAATTTCTCACTGAACAAATTAGCAAACTAGTAATTTTTCTAGACGTAGCTTAAATTATCCTTTCCCAGGCAGTCTTTCTGAACAATTTCACACTGTTTGGATGTTTGCCTAAGTATTGCCATAAAACCTTTTACCTACTCCTTGGCACACATTTAATCTATTTATATATCTTTCTAATAGATTTTGTTCAAGTTGAGGGAACAAGAATGTCTTCTTTATTCATTGCTGTTTATAGCACCTTTATTCATATCTTTTTGTGATGTATCTAATCAAATGAGTTGAGGGATCCTCTGAAAAATATTGTTCAGCAGTCTAAACATTCAAGGACTCAGATGACCTAAACATGTTGATAAAACAGTAGCTTCTTTGACAACTTTATGATTTGACTAATTTTGAAATAGACACAGCCGGAATGTCATATATCTGTCTATATGTTTCATTTAGTGCCTGTGTAGTTGGAAAATTTCTATGATACAACCCAGTTGTTAGGTAAGCTTACAAGGGCATTCTTCTGTGGGTGACAGCTGTCCCACAGAGTACTTGCTTTTGGCCTATCTTTACTAAGCCTCAAATCACTAGGTAATTTTCCCTCCAGTGCCTACATACATTGAAAATCCCCCAGTAATTGTTTTCAACCCTGCAGAGATAGTTAAACTCTTCAGTTGGTAAGGACACAACCCAATTATAGCTAGAACTGCTACAACTTTTAGATAAAATCAGTAATGCTGATACTTGCTAAGGCATTGGATGCCTGGATTCGGCACAGTGTTGTAGAAGAATTTCTCGTTTTCCTTAATATTGTGTTATAAGATCCGTTTCTGAAATGCAAATGTCATGAGATGCCCTGATGTGCCAAATTATTAGCTATCAGTATGTTTTTAATGGGAATCTAAATGTTTAAATTTCTCATGCAAATGGACTAATAGAAATCCTCATTATTTTAAAGTTAGCTCAAATAGGTTAGCTGTCAGAGTTCCCCTCCTTTGTGAATTTCTGAAAATACTTGTCATTTACTATGGTCACATAATTGTACACTTAGAAAATAATTTTTCCTGAACATGTGGCAGAGCAAATTATTACACAGGAGGGGGGTTAATGAAATTGTCTACCAGTGGAGTAAATAATTGAGGGACAGAGAACTGGGTATTAGGTTGATTAGCAGCTTTGTGCCCTAAATCATGCCTTGTTAGAGGTAGGGAGTCTATTCAAAGTGTTTAAGTGGAAATAGATGATTTGAATTAAGCAACACTACATACCTAATGCTTTCGTGATGATGAGCTATTTTCTGTTTTTCTCTCAAATTGTTTAATTACAGCTGTAAAACTGTACCAGTACTAAAATATTTCCTTTCTTATCTATCATAATCTATTTAAAGGGGAATATTGATGACTTTTAGAGATAGTTATGAAGGTACCAACAAATATATTCTCCCAAACATGGTACCAACTAATTATGTAATCTATAAAATTTAAAACCTTAGTTTAAATAGCATGTGATTCTCTATTTGGTAAATATTTGTGTATTTAAGAGCTTACATGAAGTTTTGGGGTATTTTATCTTACCCTCCCCTACCCTTACTTTAAATATAAGAGAAGTGACTTTTGTAAAGTCACATATCTCATTGGTATCACACAGACAGCCACAGGATAAATTTGATTTATATTGTCATTTTGATTATTTGTTTTTTGAAGTCTTATTGTTCTATCCCTTTATTGATAGCTAGGCTTCCAAAATAATGACAGTATTAGTGAAGACAGTGTCAAATTGCATATATTTGCTTTGTAATATCACTATCATCCTAAAGTATTAATAGGGTAATTTTGGTGTTTCTTAGTTTATAGAAACAAGAGATGGTTTGACATCTGTTCCATAACTGCCAAATATATTTTTAATATGAATAATTTTAGCTAGTTCTTGCATTATTTTGGGGGACAGGGGATGAATGTTTTCAAGTAGATATACTATAAAACAAGTATAAATGTTAAAATGCAAAAAAAAATTGTTGATAGTAATTCGACATTAGAGTGAGACAAGTAATTGGACATTAGAGTGAGGGAAAAAGATATGTAATATTCATGTTTCAAAGAAATACTAAATGCACGAGTGTCTTCTGGATTAGCATGAGATAAGTTTTTGGCATATAATAGGTAATAAATGATTTAGTAATGGAATGTAGCCTCAAAAATAAGTTGGATAAATATAACATAAAGAGATTTTTTTGTCTTGGGAGAATAATGATTAATATCCTGAGAGGAGAAGCTGCTAGATAAGCTAAATAATGATTCATGCACCCATTCAATAAATATTTATCATGTTCCTACCCAGAGAATGTCATGCGTTGCTCAGAGCTTTGGGAATTCAGCAGCGAACAGGGAACAATTGTCCTAACTGGCAAAGTGGAGGTTTCTGAGGAATTTTTTTCTTGAATTTTTTAGTTCAGTATTAGTAAATTATATAATCAGTGTTTACTTTGTTCACTAAGACATTTATATTTAAAGGAAACTATTTTTTTGCAAACCAGTAGCCTGTTCTTCTATATTTAAGAGTTCATTTATCTCTGAATGATATTCTACTATAATCATAAATCAGTTCCTTGCTCAGTCATCATCAAAATAGCTCCCTCCTGCAGCAGATGGGAACAAATATGCAGACCCATAGCCAGATATTATGCAAAGAGAGAGACCCTGGAACACACAGCTTTATATGAGATATCATCTTCAAATTTCTCTCTCAGGGCTCAGCATACTCCAAGGAAGAGGAGGCAGAGAGAGTGTAAGAGCCAGAGAGGATAGAGGACACCAAGAAAATGAGGTCCTGTAAATCAACATGACCAAAGTTCATATGAACTCCCAGGAACTGAAACAGCATGAACAAGGCCCACATGGGGCTATATCACATCCTCTGAATATATATTTTAATGTTTTTATGGGATTCCTGAGGGTGTGAACAAGGGGGTCTTTGACTCCTGTGCCCTTTCTTGGGCTCTTTTCCTTCTGTTTGTCTATCTTGTCCAACTCCAATATGTTAATTTTTGATTTTATTATATTTTATCGTTATCCTTTAGAAACCTGTTTGTTTTCTAATGAGAGAAAGAAAGAGAGTGGGTCTGTATAGAAGAAGCTTGGGTAGGAATTGGGAAGAGTAAAGGCAGGGGAATTCTTAGTCATGACAGATTATGTGTGAATACCTATTTTCAATAAAAGGAAAAATAAGTAAGGGTTAGTTTATTTGTATGTAAAATGACCAAAGCCTCCTTGTCATTTCATAAAATAATATTGATATCATGCCAATTATCTTGAAGTAATGTAATAAAATTGTAACTAAAGTGAATCATCCACGCATTATCAAATTTAACAAATTGTTTTAGATACATAGCTCTCAATCCTGGCTTTATACTGTATAACAAAGAAATGCTCTGTAATTTAGAGTGAAATGCTGAAAATAGACTTTAACATCATGATACATATGTCTACATATGAGCATGAAGTTCATGGACTTGTATGAAGGATGAAAGACAAACTTTATAAAAATGTTTAGGTGCAACACAATAAAAAGCAATATAGTGTGATGTTGAAAAATTTCCTTTCTGAGGAAGTGATGTTAGAGATGTACAGGTATGTGCATGTGTGTCCACATGTCAGGGATGAGGTTTGTTGTGAAATACTGTATGAGTGGTGAGAACATACATGTGAAGATTTTAAAAGGATTAGCATGGAGATTGATAGATGTTTTGGTGCTTAGAGCACTTGCTACTCTTGCAGATGGACTGAGTTCAGTTACCAGGACCCACACAGCAACTTATAACTATACGTAACTCCAGTTTCAGCAGACCCAGCACTGTCTTCTGGCTTCTACAGGCACTGGACACATGCTGCATCTGAATACATCCAAGCAAAATGTACATACACATATAGAAAAATAAATATTAAAACAAAACGAGATAAAAATGACCTGTTTGGAGAACTAAGAAATGTGAGCATATAAATAAGTTGCTAAAGAACATAAATTGTCTTATCAGCATCATAACTAATTCAATTGGGTATCCATATTCTGAAAATCTGAAATTGCTCTAAAATCTAAAATTATTTCTAGCCTCACATGATATGTTAAAGTTTTAGATGTTGGACCATATTAGATTTTGTTACATTTTAGATTTTGGATTTTTAGATTATGAATGCCCAACTAGTAATGTGTAAATGAATATTCTAAAAACATAAATCTCTAAAATATGAACCACTTTCTGTCCCAAACAATTTGAATTTAAATAACTCTATAATTTGAATGTCATATCCCTTTTAACTCTGAAATTTGGAATGATGGTGTCTTGGTGTAGCCTCCTCTGGAAACTTTGACTTTGAGTAGGGGCATTCTTTTTTTACATTGTTTGATATGAGGGTATAGCATGGAGTGCTCTTGACCTGAAAAATATATCTAGACAGTATATGCTTAAGCTAATATTCACAAGCATGCAATGAACTTCAAACAACCTTGTTTTGTCCTATAATGTTGTAAGAAATAAATATTTAAAAAAATGAAAATTTCATTCCCTTTTTGTAATTTCTAGCTTGCTGTTTCTCCTTAGCTTTTTGGAAATAACTTTTTGCCTGAGTAAACTAGATATTACATCTATGCTGCAACCTCCAACCATTACCCATACGGAGACAATTTTTATTTTACTGAAAAAAAAGTAGGAGATCTGTAAACAGATAAGAACTGTTGAAGACAAACTTGCTAAATGCAGGGACTAAATGGGTATCCTGGATTTGTGATGTTGGAAAAAATATGGACTACCTAAATAGATGCATAATCTATATTTTGTTGTATTTTTGTGTGTCTATGTGAATATTTGCTGTGTTGTGTGTATTCTGGTGTCCACAGAGGCCAGAGGAGGGCATCAGATTCCCTGGAACTGGAATCACATTAGTGGAGTTGTCTGACTTGTGTTCTAGGAAGCACACTCAGAACCTCTGGAAGAGCAACATGGTCTCTTCATGGCTGAGCCATTTTTTCAGCCACTGAATTATATTTTTTAATTGAAATGTATCATACTTTATAGAAGAATTGGACATGAGGGATAGGAAAATGATAGAGGAATGCGAAAAATGTTTTTTTTTAAATAATAACTGAAACCTTGACTATTAATGCCAATACATAGAAGGGTAAAGAGTAGCACTCACCAATTTCTGAGACCAGAGTTCTGACCTATTTATATTTTTAGGTAAAGCCATTAGAAAGCTACTCAAGAAGACCAGAAAAATCTATTATCTAAAAAATTTGAGAATAATGGGATATAGTCAATGAATAAGATATTTATATAATAAGATACAGAGAAAGGTAGAATACCTTATTAAGGATTCTTCAGAATACTTTTCAGATTTCACTGATGAGTCAAATTAGGGAACGTGTCTGTCCCTTGTTTAAAATCTATTCTCTGTGTGCTATTTGTAAAGCTTGTATACCTATTATTCTGAAATCTAATTTCATTAAAATTTTATTTGGCTATCTCCTGTGAAACACCTGGCCTTTCTATTGAGCATGGCTGCATACTAGGATAGTAAATTTAATATGCCAAGAAAAAAAGAGGAAAAAACCCCACAGAACTGTGTGTAACTGGGGTGAACTATAGATGATTCACATCTGGGGTAAATCTGGAAGGTTATGAGATTCAGCAATTTTAAAAACAGCATTTTAAGATTTGAAATAGTTCTTACTTCCTGGTAACTCCATTTCATCTGAAAGTTTAATTTCTGTAAGATATGTAATTGTTAGCATATATTTCTGCTCCTTATCCCCTCTAAACATCTTTAAAAATTGCCGAATGGTTAAACAATGGAGAGAGACCTTATACAAAAAGTTCTCCAGGGATAAGTCAAATAAATATTTCCCAGAGCATATTTGAAGGAGTTAACTTAATCACTAGGACGTTGGTCAGACCTCAAGGAAGTAATAAGTACATAAAATAATTCCATGAAACACGAACTTTTGCTTGACCAGGTTGACCTTCAGAATGTGTTTGCGACAAAGGTTCTGGTAAAATCTTCTGCTACATCAAGCAGGGTAATGAATTATGAATTTTTAGAAGATAATGATTAGAGATAAGACAATGGGATACAATTAGAAACATTATTGCTGCTCTTGAACATTTACTTTTCACAGATGCTTTATTAACTCAGGGACATTAAGAATGCTTTCAAAGTAAATCTACAAAGGATGGCATAGGAAAAAAACTAGTAAGGTAATATTTATAAGCACATTTCTGCTACATGCTATATAGAAACTCATTGATGTGTTTTGAAGCCTGGAAGCTTTTTGGTTATTCTTTGCTAATGTTTAATGTGTTTGAGTGCTCATCTTAAGAAAAGAAAGGAAAATAATTTCCCATAAGATATGCAAGTGTATTTTTGCTATATTCATAATTCTATCCAAAATGTTGGGAATTATGTATCTCTATGTCATTCTGAATATTTCGAATATACAAAGGAATAAAAAGTAGGTGAACTTAAGTCAGAGACCATCTTCTGAAACTTGCATTATACTTTAATGGCAAACCCCACATTTTCATTTCAGGCAGAATGCCAGTGCATTCCCAGCCAAAGGCATTCATCACTACATTGCTTCTTTATTATTTTGTAGAAATTAATGCATATGAGAAATATTTTTCTAAGGCAGTGAAAAATTCAATTCATATATGTTAGACAGCAGCTGTGGAGGCTTATTGTGAAAAGATATCAATTAGTTACTGGAAGTTCTCACAGATGATGACTATGTTTTTGTCTAATCTCTCATTTGTTTCCCGAACAGGAAGCAAGGATTAAGAGTCAGAGAATCTGGGGGAAAGGGGCAAATTTAAGCTTTCACATACATTACTTGACTATGATGAGGTAAATTTTCATGCTTGTTCTGCAAATTCGTACCTTGAGGCCCTAACTCCCAGCACCTTAGAATCTAGCTATACTGGAGATGTAGGCTTTCAAGATGTAATAAAGCAAACATAAGTCACTGGGATGGGCTTTTATCTAATATGACTAGCTTCTTCACAGGTAGAGGAATTTTAGACAGAGATAAATGCCAGAGGAACCTCTTGAAGCTATAGAATATGGCTATATGCAAGAAAAGGAAAAAAGTTTACTGGAAAAACA
Source organism: Neotoma lepida (assembly GCA_001675575.1). Taxonomy (NCBI): domain Eukaryota; kingdom Metazoa; phylum Chordata; class Mammalia; order Rodentia; family Cricetidae; genus Neotoma; species Neotoma lepida. The sequence goes on along the minus strand of LZPO01115351.1, from coordinate 1,662,101 downwards.
TCCTGATGGCACTTTTATCTTGAACTTGTAGAAACCAGAACTCAAGAAAATATATTTCTGTTCAATATTGCAAGAACCACAAGAAAATATGTACTTCAGAACTGCAAGAAAATACATTTCTGTTCAATACTCAACACTCTCCTGTCTGTGGTACTTTGAGAGCTTTATCTAATCAATGAAAATTTTAAAAAGATTTATTTCTTTTTATGTGTATGAGTCTTTTGCCTGCATGTATGTCTGTGCAACACAAACATGGCTGGTATTTTCTGAGGCCAGAAGAGTGATTCAGATACTCTGGAACTGAAGTTGCAGATGGTTGTGAGCTACCATATGAGTTCTGGAAAGCTGGCTTATCTAGCAGAGCAGCCAGTGCTCTTAGCCTCTGAGCTATCTCTCCAGTCCTCAATGCACTTGTCTTACTTGTTAATTTTAATTTTTGCATTGAAGATGATGATAAAATATCTGTCTCACACTAGATGCTAAAGAAATGTAAGCTGTTTTGTCACTGTGCATTGTAGAGAGACGCTATGATGGTTTTTGTTTTACCTTTTCTTCATTCATTGTAAGTAGTATAGTTATTGTTTGATGATCGTATCTCTGGATTCTAACTCAGGATTTTTCCACTGCAATTGTGATATTGAAGCCAAATAGTCTCTTCTACACACCTTGCTTAAAACTCTTTAATTCCAAGTTTGCCAGAATACTCCATGAGTCAATTGAACAAACTCATTAATGGCTGAGCAGAAACATTTCCTACATTAGCAAATTTTGGTGGAGAAAAGTAAAAGCTCGTGAGATTCAAAATAGTGGTGGTTAGGACTTACTCTCATGTAGAAGTATTCATTCCATGACTTAATTTTATTTATTTTAGCTTGGCTCAAGTATAAAAAGAAACAAGAAAAAGGGTTTGTTTGTTTCTTTGTGTCCTCCATTTTGCCTGAAAGTGCGTTTGCCTTTGCCATTGTATTAAGACAAATGAACTTTTGGCACTCAACTACTTATTTAGCTGAAAGACCAGATATTGAATCCAGTCAACCTCAATAACTGTTCATGAAACAGGAGAAAAAGCAGAAACCTTGGCAGACCAGATGGTATACTCTGGAAATAATCTTATATTAATTTTGCCAGATTAGGTATTATCAGAGCATTTGATCAGATATAATATTCTGAGATTTACTTCAGTGTTATTTGACTTCTCTATTGCTAATAAATGATCTCTTGAGAAAAATGCCTTATGGTTTTGGATTTTCTATGCTTTAATGGGTTATTATTATTACTGTTTTTAGAAGAGTCCCTAATAACACACCATCAAAATGTTCTGGGCTGACTGAACCCTCCATACAGATTTCTATAAGGAAAAGAGATGAGACAATCAAAGGAGAAAAGCTAATTTCAAAATGGGGTTTACCTGATAAATTAATATACTCTCTTTATACCCTTTGGCTTTCTCTCTGGCATCTGACAGGACAGAAGTACATTTTTATTATATTCAAAAGGCTCAGCACTGTCTGGAACTATGTTGTTCTCACAATGGTACCAACATCATTGTTACCAGCTGTAAAGAAGTGTTTATTAACAGAGCAAGGATTGATTTAGGAAAATAAATTTACCTTAAAGAATGATATAACTACAGCATAAGGTGTTCTGTAATCAGTATTGTTTTAAAAATGAAGAAACACAACTTTCACATCCACATGATTCTGAATGAAGAAAGCATAAGTAACACAAATGGCTGCTGTAAAAAGTGTGATCATATGCTCAGCTCATATGTTTAGAACTGTGTTTCTTTAATTTTAGTATGGCTAGGGAGTTCCTATAAAACTAAATGCCATGAGCTTCTTGCAGCATGAGATAGCTACTCATAGAGCAATTCCTCTTTTCACCTTATTTGGATAAAACAGATTACATTGACGTGAACAGTAGCAGGTGTTCTCAGCAGGTTCTGACCTTTTGACCTAAATGATTCTATTATGCTTATTCTTCCTTTGCCATTCTCTTTTTCTTCCCTAGTGCAAGACTCAACTACTGCTTTGTGATATTTAATTCATGTCTTTTGTATCAATATATTTCTTCCTATAGACAAAAGAGTTAGACAGGTGTAGTCTATATAATATTCAGCACAGTATTCAGTTCTGTCATTTCATATTTAATAAACTGAATAAGCACAAGTAATTAGTCTCCCCCACTCTAATGCATAATGTGGTTAATGAATGAACTAAACAATTTGATTCAGCTATAAATATTATTTTTCCCTTTTCTTAAAAATAGATTTGTTTTCCTCACATAGTATAACCTGATTATAGTTTCCAGCCCCTCTACTCTTCCCAGTTCCTCCTCTCCCACCTGGATCTACACCTCCTCCTTTCTGACACTCATTAGAAAACAAACAGGATTTTAAGGGATAGTAAAATAAAATAAAATAAAACAAAAACTCACACATCAGAATAGGACAAAACAAACCAACAGAATGAAAAGAGCCCAAGAGAAGGCACAAGAAACGGAGACTCACTTGTTTGCACTATCAGGAACCCCATAAAAACACTAAACTGGAAGTCATAACTTGTACATCAAAAGAAACTGAAAACAAATATATCTTCACTGATATAGGTAATATACTTTTGAAAAGTAGCTTTATTAGATTCCAAGAGGACTTTTGTTATTGTTGTTGAAGTTTTTATTTCTGCAGGATATCAGAGAAAAGTATAATGGTGTTAATTATTTATCATCCATTTCATAGCTTCCCACTTCTGATCGGTATTTCTGCTGACATAGATTACAGAGGACACAATGCAAGATGACTATTCATGTTTTATTTCTATTTACAAACAATATACATGAAGGTTGAAATGCAACCAAACAACAGTACACAGCTTTAATCCCATCACTTGGGAGACAGAGGGAGGTGGATCTCTGTGAGTTTGAGACCAGCCTGGTCTACATGGAGAGTCTGAGGACAGTCACAGCTACATAGTGAGACCCTGTCTCAGAATAACAAAACCAACCCAATAAATAGAACAAAACAGCTCCACTCAGCCAAATAACTATTATGATTCACATTTTACTAAATTATGCTTCTTTAACCATATTGGACTCACCAAATCAATCATTTCTTGGTGTCATGTAGATATATTTATGAAATACTGTCTTGGAGAAAGGAGAAATTTTTAATAGCTTCATTCCCCACCCCCTACAGTAAAAAGCTCTCATTTGGACTGTAAAAGTGACATTTTTCTTTTATATATTCTTTAGTTTTCAAAGCATTGGAATGCTCAACTGTCACAACGATATTTCCACTCACATTTTCCACTATTGTATTGTCACTACCAAGTTAAGATTAGCAATCTTCTACAGAATTATTTTAAATTTTTTGTGATTTTTAAAGAGACTTTCCAAGTACACTTTTCACATAGGTAAATAGAAATATGACCAAGAGAGATTTAGTAACTGTCTTCAATATATGATATATATATATATACATATATATATATATATACATATATATATTTCACTTCAAGTACCTGACATTATGAATAAATACTCAGTCTAAAAGATATTCATGTGATTCTGAGATTGTACAGAACAAAGAGACTGCTATTCCAATGAATTTCTAAATACATAACTATATATATTCAATGGAATGGAATAGTAATGTAAAAATATTGGCATAGTTTTTAGAACTTCTTTAAGTTTTATTTTTTAGGTTATGAAATAATTACAACATTTCATTCTTCCTGTTCCTTCATCCATATCCTCCCATTTACCCCTCCCTGCTCTGTTTCAAATTCACGGCATCTTTTTTTTTTTACTAAATGTTATTGCATAGGTTTTAAAATCATTTCAATATCATATGTTACTAGTTTTAGATTCATGAAGAAAAGGTTCCAAAAACAATTACTGAAATAAATACCTTTAGTATAGTTTATGAAAGTGATTTTATTTGAAAACTTAGAATAATCAAGGGTCAATACAATTGCTACTATTAATAGGTTCAAAAGAAATAATGCTATTACCCTTAGCAAAACACAAAGTGTTTATAAATTATAAATAAATAATTTAGCATAGCAGTAGAACAGACCAGATTTGGATTAAACAGGTAGCTCAATGGAAAACTTCTATAGTCTTTCTCTGACTCCATTTCCTTGTCTGTAATGAACACAACACAGTAACATACAAAACTACATATAATTCTTTAAAATTGAGTATTTTTATTATGGAACTATGTACTGTGTGATAATTTATACATGATGGGTTCCAAGTCAAGAGCTCAAGAATCCTTCCATACTATTAAAGGAACCACATTTCTTTGTTACCTATTTTCTACAGATTTAGTTCAAAAGGAAGATATATTTTACAAAGCACAATGTAAAAGAGGGCTTCTAATAGTACTTAACTCATTGACTTCAGTGAAAGATTAAAGAAGCTAATATTTATGGTGACTTAGTGATCGGAATGTGGTATAACTATCACAGCTGTTCACCAGTAGTTGATGCCTTTGTGTTTTAAGTCATACAGAAGGGTCACAGTGATTTTTGTTGTCTACTCCACCTCAGAGACTCCAAATTGTCCTGCTAATGAAAGGGAAATGCTTTAAGGCTAAAATACTTTGGAATTACAACCATCTTGCTGAGAACTTCTAAAGAATTGAGCAGACCAGAACTGCAATAGATCAGGGTTCACAGTATAATTGGCATTTAAATGTGTATGTGTATGTATCTGGATAGACTAGTTGAAGTATATACATATATAACATATAGTGCATATAATATATACACAAATCTCAGAGGGTGGTTGTCAAAACTTACCCACCATATGCATAACACCAAATGTATATATTGCCCCTAGTGAATGTTAATCAAATGAAAAAGTTATTCCACTACTTTAGATCTATAAGAGACTGTACTTTCCTTATGGGATCTCTTTTAAAAGCTGAATTCTTATCAGAATTTATCAGAGCGTGTCACAGAAGGGTTATATAAATCCACAAGCTCCCAAATCATTCTCTCAGTCTTAATTTTTGTAGCAACCAGGAATCCAAGACAGCAACTGAAGATAAACTGACATCACCGTCCCTGCTTCTTCATCTTCCACAATGTTTCTGAGTCATGTCTTTTATTTTTGCTTCACCGAATATCTCTCAGATCTGTTCTCTATATGACACTTTAAAAATTCTTTTAGTTTCGGATGCCATCATTTCTTTCCTGGATAACTGATGCACCTTACTAACTGTTCTTACTTGTAGTGATGCCCTTCTTCAATGTATTTTGACCTCTTGATCTAAAAGGGACTTTTTCTAAAACAAATAGGATTGTGTCACATACCTTTTTAAAATTTGTTTCTTATTGCTTTCTTGACCAATTTCAGATTCCCTTAAAATGGCAAATGAAGTTTTCCATGGCTTTCTAATCTCCTCTGCGTGTGTGTTTCAATCACATTCAATTATTCAGTTTCTTAAAAACAAACCATATTTTTCTTGTTATGATTCCTCTCACTTTTATTTTAGCTTGGCATATTCTTAGTTGTGCTCCTCCTTTTTTTATTAAACCAAATTTTGTTTGTCCTTTGAGTTTTAGCTTAAATGCTCATCCCTGCTGGGAATGCTGGCAGACCTCTCCCAAACTGCTCCTCCATAGGACTTCCTGCTTCTCCTCACACAACATGAAAGCACAGCATATTGACTGTTGTCAGACTGGTGTGGATTTGAGCATCTGCTCTGCCAGCTAGTGAAGGAGTGACCTTGGGCAGGTTGCATTGTAATAACAATATTCTGCTTGTATTGTTAAGGTCAGATGCTTTTAGTATAGCATTTGGGATATAGTGTTTAATAAAGGCTAGCTATCATTGATACTTTGCTTACAGAGACTATTTTTCTAGATTTCCAAGTAAGCCACTACACTTGCAGGTTTGTGAAACATTTATCTCTGCTATAACATTCACCTTTCTAAAATAAACGAAAGGACTCCTATTCGTTGTGACAAATACTCTGATTTTCCTAATTCAACAGCCATTTTCATTCCATTCCTTTGGAAATGTTTAGTGAAACTGAACTAACTGAGCAAAATATTTTCAGCAGATAGAACTTACATTTAATTCTTAATATTTTGAAGGCTCAGATCATTGTGTCTCTTAATTATAGAGATACCATTTAAATGCAGAAGGCATACACTCTCTTACACATGGATATTATGCTACCATGCCAAGTGATTGTCTTGGTCAATATCCTAGGTTGCCTGTACTTTATAGAGTAATTTCCTATGCTTAAATAATCCCATAGAGACTCCATTTACCTAGTCTTTGGAGACCAGCTGCTTGACTAACTCTCAGAGGAAGTAGCTAATAAAGTAAAAAATATTTTCCATACTATTTGAGATGGAACTGTATTCCTTTTAGAGTGCACTCCTTTGCCAAATGGTTAGCAAATGTCCTCAGAGCAACTATAACTGAACAAAATTATAAAGCCTTGTGCGCAGCCCTCAGAAGACCACATCATTTAATTTCTTTGTTTCACAATCTGAGATTTCTTTTCTGAGTATAGTCACATGGTTTGATATTAAGATACTAAAGACATGTATATCATTGCTACCTTTTATCTAACTTAATAGCTTTTTGTTATTTGGTAGTAATTCCTTAGTAATCCATCATAAATGAAATAGGATTAGTAGCATGGGATATGATGAGGTTATCAAACGGCTGTCCTTAAATTTCCCCTAAATCTAGTAAATGCTCTCTGACAATTTATTTTATTTTGGATACAATATTTAACACAAATATGAATAAGTCAGATGCATAAAAAGCCTTCTGTTAAAAACTTGCAGTGCAGACTTTATCCACAACTTTGAAATCAACAAAGGAAAACCAGTGAAACCCTTAATCTAGCCATGGATAAGTGCCCTTTCGGTGCCCTTTTTTCTGTTATTTTTCTTTAAGCCCTTATATTACAATGCTAGTGGAAGAAAACAAGGTCAGATGTCTGGATTTACCACTTAGATGCAAGGGTAGATACCAGCCTTATAGCTGGATCCATAGTAAGAGTCATCCCTGCAGAAGTGAGCGTTATAGAGAGTCCAAGAATAAAACCTTTGTAGTTATGTGCTAACATCTCTATTCACTCTTCCAGCTGTAAAACTTGTGAAATATGGCTCTTTTCAACATACTACCTTTTTATTATTTTTGTTGTTGTTCATTTCATTGAGAAATGCAAGGTTGTCCTTAAAAAATTTTATTTTACCTTCTTCTTTCTGTTAAACAGAAAGTTCAATACAGAAGACTGAATGACTGGGTTTAATTTTGAACACCACTACCAAAAACACTGCCATCAAAAAATTTGAAGAAAAAACAATGAGAAAATTTGCAGGTTTTTTTTTTATTTCCATTGGAATATTATAGGGAAAAGCATAGGCCTTTGTGCCATTCATCAAGCTTCATCAGTGAAATGAACTGAGCTTTAGATAAATTTCTACCTTTGTTTCCATGTTTTAAAATGTGCAATATTTCAGTTTTACCAATAGGTGGCAATATAAGATAAGGAAGATGATTAGTAGCCAAACAGGCTAAACAGGCCTCTGTAAAATAACCTAGGTAAGGCAAATTCAGAAATAAAAAATGTGAAAACTGCATTTAATACTATTTTCCTAATTAGATGAGGCAAAACCATAGATTTTTTTTTGCAGAGAAACATTCTAAGATACAAAGACACGTATGATTTGTAACAATTAGTAATAGTACTAGCTAGTCAGTTCTGAATTCCTTCTATTGTAATTGAAATTTTTACCAAAAGTTGAATTATTTAGAGCTTTGTGTGGAATTTCAGCAATTTAAAATGTGTTTGGCTTTTGAAAACATAGCACAATCAAATGAACACAAACACACACACACACACACACACACACACACACACACACACACACACTATGACCTTGGCAGCTTTGACCTTCAAAGAAATGACTTATAAGCTAAGAAATGCAGGCAGGGAATGTGTTACTTAACTAACCATTTCAGTAGGACACACTTTCCTTCTTTTATAACTTTGGACGCATGTAGTTAGATTTTATTCCATTTATATTTTGTCTTATTCTTCCTCATCCATGAATTTGTTATTCACTTGTAAGTGTCCAATAAGCAGTTAGCTTTTAGGATGAATTTCAAGCTATTTAACAGAAATAGGAAATAAATAAGAAAGTGGGCTACATATATTTGAAGTTCGTTTTGGGACCACGTTTTTAGCAATAATGCCATTTAATTGAAAAGAATCCGAACAAAACATACTTCATGCTGGGGATGCAGGCAGCTAGCTATCAACAATGAAAAGCATGCATTCATGATGAATAGTAATAAAAAAGAAGTCTTAGCTTAAATGTTACTTTGTAGTTTTGATTCTGTGATCTTATGACTGTAAGAAAGTCATCTTCCTTTTCTTACTATGACTTTTCAAATAGCTTTTTCCTTTCTTTCTTGTTTTTTTCCCCCTTGTGGTGTTTAGAAAAAATAATATGAAGCAGGAAAAAAGAGGTTAAAACAAGTTAAATAATTGTTTAACCTTCTTAAACTTTTAAAAATAGATCGTCTATTTTTTATATGAAGACGTTGTTAAACATGTGCTTTTCATCTAGTTTTGGAAAGAATTGTCAGAATGTTGAGACCTCCTATGGTTTTATATTCCCAATCTTTACGCACTGGGTCTTGGGAGATTACTCCCTTGGAAAATTGAATTGAGGTGAATTGGGGTGACTATTTTAGTTGATTTGCTGCATCTTAAGGCATTAATTCTCAGAGGTACCATTCTGTTCTAGAAGCCAGAAAGAAAATAGAAGACTTTTCTGTATAAATGACTTTCCTTCACCTATCCCTTCTCTACCTGTTTGAATACAAGTAACTCTTGAAGGTAGCTATTGGTGTTTCTTTGTTTGATTGCTTCCTCAGGACTCCATTTGCTGCAGTTTTTCTTATTTTTTTTTTGAAATGTGCTTTGGCCTCACAATATCACACACTGCACAACATAAAAGTAACCTGAATTAATGTCTGATTAACTATTTTAGGTATATATGATGAAAAGTCCCAACCATATGTATATAAATATTGTTGCAAGGAGCTATTGTTATACAAGTGTTCCCTTGCTAGCTGAGATAGAAACCAAAACAAACATAATTAGTACTCAATGGGTACATATAGAATGCTGTTCTGGGACAAAATGTAAACGGCCAAAAGTGAATTTGTTAAAATTGATGTTTTCCACTCCTTCTCTATCAGTGCCCATTACCTTCCATGTAAGAAACCAATGATATAATGAGAAAGTGCATGGGTTTTCTGATCATATAAACTCACTGGATTCTAATCCTAGATTGATCATTTACTACCCAGTGTCTTTGAGTAATTCATAAACTTCAGTTCCTTTGCTTATAAAATAAGAATATAGATATGTAAGTATTTGACTTATCTTCTTTCCTTCCTTTTTTCCCTCTTCCTTCTCTTTGTCTGTTTGTCTGTCTGTCTCTCTCTCATATTTCTCTCATTTCTATCTCTGTCTCTTTCTCCCTGCCCCTTCTCTCTTTTTCTTTCTTTCTTTCCTTCCTTCCTTCCTTCCTTCCTTCCTTCCTTC
>LZPO01115351.1:1627832-1643983 GCA_001675575.1 Neotoma lepida | reverse complement strand
ACATGGTGATATAACATTATAAAAAATATCTTTTATATGCTATGAGACTAGAACTTTTGCTGAACTCCACAACCAGAGTTAATAATACACTTTCATGTCACTCAAAACTTAAAACTGCTATTCTACTGTCTTCTCCCCTTGTTTGTTTGACCTGCCTTTAAGAGAACAATGTGACAATCAACCTTACTTGCCTTGAATTTTCCATGTAATCAACTTTTACAACCTAAGCTAATACATAGCTTTAATCTTACATTAGTACTCTTCCATATTCCTGACCCAGACTAATGCATGTATATCACTGGCTGAAAACAACAACAATAGAGGTTGAAAGTAATCATATAAAATGAACATCAACTATAAATATTGAAAACAGCATTTATAGATATTGGTTGATAATGATGTTTGTAGTACTGTTTCTTATCTGGGTCAGTTAGGGTCAGTTGGAGCTAGTGACTTATTCCTTTGTAAAATTCAGTTAAAATTTTCTGAAGAGCATCTCATTCCTTCTCCATGTGATACTCTCTCTGCTAGTCATAAAGATAGAGCAAAACCCTTTGTGAAGTACAGACTCACATGGTCCCACAACAAAAAGATATATAGAGACACGAGGGAACAGATACAACACAAAGAGACAGAGTCACCAGACAGCTTTCAGGTTGGCACAGAGTAATATTCTCACACAAACAAATAAATAAGCAAATGTAATAAAAAAAAAGACTATGTTTGCAGTGCTTACCCAGGGCCAATCTCAAAATAGTTACTTAAAAATCATTTACTGACTCATTTTAAAAAAGCAACTTGTTCAATGATTGAAAAAGAAGGTTGTCTTTTGTTAGAGGGAAATTCTGGCCAAATTCTCCCTGAATTATGATTTAAAATGATTGGTATGACCTGATAATACTTATAATCACTTCTTTTGCTCAATTTAAAAAAAATCTGCTTGTTAAGAGTTACAAAACTTGGTTTCTGTTTTTCCCTCAAGAAATTCTAAATATTTTAAACTTAACTAGCACTTTAAGACATGGTTTTAGTATAATTCCCATCCACAATGTCTAGATCTCATTCTATGGAATTACCTCCATGTTTGAAATAGTGTGAAAGAAGCTGGGATGCTAACCATTCACCTTTTTCTGATTCACTGGTTACTTCTTTTTCAAAAATTTCACTACTTTTCCAGTCTACAAATGTAGAAATATATATGTTTTTGTCTACTAATAAATACCCAGTGGAAAGTGCGTATGTAGCCAACTTCAATTATGTAAGCTGTATCTGAAAACATAGATAATAAATATATTATGAAAGAGTAACTATATCTAATTGTGATGGCATTTGTGTTTATTGTAACATATGGATAATAAATATATTAGGAAAGAAGAACTATATCCAACTTTGATGGGATTTGTATTTATTATAACAGAATACTGATGTCTAGTGTCATAAAATAATATTTTGAAAAATGTAACCATTATACATAAAAATTATTGAGTAACTAAAAAGTCTGTTTATATTTCCCCAAATGCAGCCAGTTTCACTATCCAGTGTATGGGATGAAATTTGCAACCATGGTAAACCCTTGAATTAAAACAAACAAATAAACATTGCAATATAAAACTTAAAGATCATGATTGAACATATGCTATTTCTTTTCCTTTGTGACAATTCACAGTTGAAGTTTCATGGGTTTGGAGTACTTAGAGAGGATGCTAATATCTTTTTATACTCCTTAACTCTTTAATATGTAGATAAAAATGAAATTTTTGGTTTCTTAAGACACATTAATACAACCAAGTAAAGCAAAGTGAATGAATTGTAATCCTGGGTGCTTAAGAAATGTACAAATAATTCCAATATGCTCCTTTTCCACAATTTATAGAGTTTGTGCCACAAAACTAAGGAACACAAGACAAATTGTATAGCTATGATTGTCATATAGTGGGTTAACTCTCTGTGGGCCAGAGTGTTTTGTCCTGAGTGGCATGGCTCCTTGACCTTACTATAGGGCCTTGAAAGGATGAAGAGAGGACAGATATACAGGCACAAATACAAAAAAGCTGGAGTCAAGTGGGCCATGCATACTCTGACAGAGAGGCATCTACTAACCAGCAATATTTCATTGTGCCTATTATTTAAAGCATAAGGGGATAGTTAGCTATTCTCTGTAGAAGGTCTCTACAGACCAGCAGTCTCTGGCTATAAACATTCTGGAGGGAGGTGGGATTGCTAGTTTCTGAACACATTGCCAACATTCTCATTCAGACCAGAGGAAGGCTTTGCAAAATTCCCATGGGTCTGAGGCATTCATTCTTTTCATGGTTGTGCCCATGTGTACAACACATATTCACTCAAGAATCCTCAACACCAGAGCTTTACTTCATTGATTTTATCTGGTTAAAGTTTCCTGAAATGTGATATATATGTTCCCTATCCAATTATGTTATGCTGTCATTTAATTGTATATTAATGACTCAGAGTAATTATTCTAAAATGTAAATTTGCTTATCGTCTAGATGCTGCAGTGACCTCAGCGGTGTTCTGGTACTACTTTTTATAAAAAGCCTGTGATGTGAGCTTTCATTTGAATTTCTTCCTTACCTCTCTGTATAGAGGTAAAAGAAATGGATATCTTGTGCAACATGATATGGTTCTCTTTATATACAATTAGTTATTGGACTGAGTATTTAAACTGAGTGCTTTTCTGATTCTCAACAAAACCTGTTTATTTATCAGGCCCATCATTTCCTTCTGACTTGGCTGCAGGATTCAGAATACTAACTCTTATGTTTTATACTTTTCAAAACACATCATGGACTTCATGAACTTGTATGTATATTCTTTTATTGGCAATATTAACTCAGAATTTAAGCAAATTAACCATCACCATTTAAAAAGTTAAAATCATGACCCACTGAGGGGTATAAGTTATGAGTGACTTATTTGTCACAATTACCATCATCAGGTAACAGCAATCCTGTTGATGAATTCCATACTTAAATATTTTCTTTGGCTTCAGTTATATTTGACTTATAATAGAATTCAATGTAAAGAAATATTTTCTGTGTTAAAATAAAAATGAAAGCCTTGCATTTTTCTTATACAATGCACCGATTTTTCCAAGAAATGTCATCTTCCCTATGCATCATATCCTGAATACCATTCTATTTTCAAAGGAGCAATGAGGTAATTATCATGAATGAAGGAGGGGGCAGACTGAGTAAAAGAGAGAATACACATATAACACCTACATATATACTATATGTATGTATGTATGCATGCATGCATGAATTTATTGCCTTTGAAAAATGTATATTGCCATTTCAGAATGAAAACTACAGAGAACTACATCATTCTCAGTATGTAAAACTGTCACTAATGTGTTAAATAAAAGTTTACTGTTCTCTGAAATTTTGATTTAATATGAGGTAACATCCAGAACATTACATTTTTAATAAATCCACCAGATGGTTCTGATACACGGGATCCAGTGATGATACATTCAGAAGCAATGTCTGGACTGACAGTCTGTAACCACAACTGCACATTTGAATCATCTGAGGAGATTTCAGAAATCCCAGAGCTTGAGCCTCATCCCAGATCAATGAAATAGAATCTCTGAGTGTGAGGCATGGGTATTGTGATTTTTAAAAGCTGTCTAGGTTATTTTGAATTGTGGCTATGATTGAGAACCGAGAGTATAAAAGTGGAGACTTTATTTTTTCTTTGGTTCTGAAGGACACAAAAGATAATGGGGGAAAACGTGGGGTTGAGGGAGAAACCGAAAGCAAATGTTTCTGTCTGTCCATGCACTGGCTCATGCTTTGTCACCCAGGACCAAGTGTGATACTTTGGAAAAATCGAGGATGATTACACTTTCCAAATTTTCTTTCTTGAGATTTACAGAAATAAGCTATAAAAAATCTATTCCCCAATTGCTCTCAGCTGATTTCAGACTGTTATGTTGTGCAGCTGCATAATAGTTCTCCTAACCTAACTGTAATGATGGACTTGTTTCCCAGCCCATGCTAGCCTTCTTTTCAGGGCAGAACCACTTTGCTGCTATGTAGAATGTTCAAAATCATGTACTTACCTGTCATTAGGCAGGAGGACCACACAGAGGTTTACACTTGGAAATTGCCTACTCACTGCTTCTCTTTATATTTTGTACTCTGGTTTTGTGAATTGAGTTTGCCTTCTTCCATATTGACTGGTATTTGTTTTGAACCCTGTATATGAAAAAATGGTTTCCCCATTATCTGTTGTATGCTTAGGTATTATGCTGGATTCTGAATATAATATCTTCTTATAACAGATATTCAAAAGTACTGATGTGCTTAAGGCAGAATATCACAAGTCTTACCCTTGTATTTTGTTTGTGTTAAATGTTTATTTTTATTTAAATTCATGAGAATACATGCAAAATATAATTCAAAGAAAATCCATATATCCTTTATTTATATTCACCAGTTGTTTGTATTGTTTTTCAGTCTCTTAGAGGGAAGGGAATATTGGGTTGAGATTATATATAATGCATTCAGTTCAACTGATAGTTTCAGTTCCAATTCAATATTCCACAGTGCATATTTTATTACTTTCTTTTTTAAAATGGTATGTTAATCAACAGTGGGAAATTTCATTCCCATAACCCTCAATAGAGTTACTTTTTAAAGAAACCAGAAATAAACAAAGTAGTTTCAAATTTTCTCACTCATTCCACTATAAAAACTTTGTCCAGAATTTCAGTATCAGTCCTTTACAACTAGATCCTGCTGGCCAATATCACAGTTTGCTTTCTCCTGGGGTTAGAGTCTTTTTCTTAAGAGGTTTGTAAGTCCTAATCTACATTTGATGCTACACTTAGTAGAAGTTGAATGTTCACTTCCTTGAATCTTTATCTACTAAAAGTTTTTGAAATCATTCTTAAAACCCTAGACCATGTTGCCCAATGTTTTTATTATGATCTTTTCATAATTGCTTCAGCAGATTTGTGTCACATGTGAGCCATTTCACTTCTAGGCAGGTCCAGTTTCAGGCCAGTATGTGGAAGAATTTATGGTCTATTTTAATCTGTGAAAAATTTATATGTATATATTGTTTATGTGTGTGCATCTGCATGTAGAGAGAATTGTGAATGTATTTAGAAATGATTCATTGATAGGCACTAAAGAAAGTCAGAGTTAGCAAGTATTGCCAAAATTGTTCATTTTTCTCAGTGTTGCAAATATATAATATATTCAGGTGATTTTCAGAAGATAAGACTTTTTTCTTGGAAAAATTACGTTCTTTTGCAGCATCATAAATTTCTGTCTTTTTTTATGCCAACTATATGTATCCTTCTAATGCTCCATCTCACTTTGAAATGTCAAAGTCATCCTTCTGAAAAGTCACACAATTAGGTCAAATATATTGCCTAATAAAATTTTTTACCTTCTCCATGAGCACTGGAATAAGTATAAGAGGCTGTTAGGAACTATTCATAGAGCATATGGCCTTACCCTATTTAATTTGAATATGCAGTGTTCAAATGATTTGAAATATATTTGAAAAAAGTCAAGCACTACTGTTTGTTGAAGAGAGTGAGGGGAAAAGATAGTATTGAAGATTACAACCTCTAGAGTCAGAGTAAACAAAGTACAAGCTATTTCTGTAAGATTCATTTGTATCTTCTGTAAAATGGTTATATCTTGCTTTTTTATTTGCAGTTACTACATTAAATGAGCTTCATGAGCCTTGAATACATGACTCTACCCTAACTTTACAAACACAGAAGTAACAAGGGGTCTTATTTGAACAAATAAGGCTTCAGATGTTCAATTGTTGATATTATACATTATTAATCCAGTTTCAGAATCAATTAATAAGGATCACTATGAGTAGAAGAGGGATATTAAGCCATCCAAGTTATCAAGTTGTTTATGTAGCAGTGGCTTACCATCACACTTTTGCAGTTATGGAACTGGCTACCTGAAGGCAAATTTGGTTCTTCAGAGCATGCCAATTATTCAGAGTTGCAGTCTCACACTAGTCAGAAGTGAAAGCTGGAAGAATACTTACAATTTTCAGTTTCTTGGCCCAATACCATAATTTAAAAACAATGGCTGTATGCAAAATCCACCTTCTAGGGATCTTACTTTACATCAACAGAATGGAGTAGATGATAGAGTAAGAGGCATAGGGGCTGAATTTTCTTCAGGGAAACCAGAATTAAGGAGTAAATATTTCTGCTAGTACTTCTATAGTTTAAAGATTTGCCCAGTTACTAATGTATTAAAAATGACAGATTGAGGCTATAGTAAATCTGTACCTTTGTTTGAAAAGTAAAGCTGTGTGAAAAGAAGCCAAACATTTTTTTCTTTTTCTTGATAGACATATAATACTTTCCATGCCTATGCAGATATGGTTTTGAGGTTAGTTTTCTGCTCAAATTAATGACTCTTACTTAAGTTCTTCTCAGCTGACTCTTTTACATGCCTATATTTCATGATTAGTCAGCTTACTCAAGAGAGTTGTTTTATGGAAATGTAGCTTGTTCTTCTAAAACTCACGTGATCAGTCCTAGGGGAATATGGAAAAGAGACAGGGCGAAGA
This sequence comes from Neotoma lepida, assembly GCA_001675575.1. Classification (NCBI taxonomy): domain Eukaryota; kingdom Metazoa; phylum Chordata; class Mammalia; order Rodentia; family Cricetidae; genus Neotoma; species Neotoma lepida. Next base: position 1,637,401 of record LZPO01115351.1, on the reverse strand, counting down.
GATGTATAACAATAACCTACATGTGTATAAAGTTCTCTTGTCCATAATCACAGAAGATACATATGTGCAAACAAACTGGCACTTTCAGTGTATGGTAATTTTGACTAAATGGAAAGGAAAGGGAACTACAGCATTAAAAGGGAACCCCTCAATTTTGGCATTTGCTCTCTAGAGTGCAAATTTGATTTGATGTTGACACTACACATCAATAGTAATAATGAAAATATTAAATGAAATTTGAACAGCTATCATATTAGTCACCATACTGATTGTACACATATTATTTTATACTATTAGAAATCACATATTATGTATGCTGCAACGTTTTTTTGGTGGTAAATTGGAACCTTTGCTCAGAGTATTTGTATGTCTTTTATAAGGTTTGTAGTCTAAGTTGAATTACTGGCAACTCATTTAAATCTTTCTTCTTTAAAAACTTTTCTGTAATCTATATTATCTGGCTTTCTGTTAGTGTGACTGAGATACTCATCCTAAAAGGAAGAACAGGTTTTCTCAGCTCATGGAGTCAGAGTTTTCACTCAAATGGTGGTTTACCTCCATTGTCAATGGCCTTACAGAGGCACAGTGCATTATGACAGTGAAGTATGTTGTAAAACAAGCCTATTTACTTCATCGCACCTGGGAAGCAAGGGGAGCTAGTGAGAGAAAGGGATTAGGATCACAATAACATCTTTAAGGGTCTCCTCCACAAATTTCCTTGCATTAGTTCTCCCCTCTTAAGGTCTCTATGAGTGCATCCCAACAGTGGCATAGCCATTAACCAAGCACTATGAAATATTGACCTTTTAACCAAACTACAATGAAGCCACTATTTTCTGTCTTCCTTAGTTAAGATACAGATTTGTAATCTGTTAATGCGTCCTTGTTTTAAAAACCTGAGTGTTTAGGTATAATTTGTTCATGAATTTATTTACTCCAGATCTTTATTCATATTTATCTGAAACTTAACAATATTGGGGCTACAATTTCAGCACATTCCATCCCGCCAAACTCCTCATAGACCAGTGAATTATGATGGTCATCTCACTCTGCTACAGCAGTTTAGTCATCCTGGCATACATCTGGACTGGAGGTTAATGGGGCTTTGTAAAATGATATATACATACTTGTGCTGACTAGTTTTATGTCAACTTGACACAAACTAGAATTTTCTGAAAGGAGGGAACCTCAAAGGAGAAAATGTCTCCATAGGATCTGTCTGTAAAGCATTTTCTTAGTTAGCAAATGGTGCGGGGGTAGGGGAGAGGAACTCAGCCCACTGTGGATGGGGACACTTCTAGGCTGGTAATCATGGGTTCTATAAGAAAGCAGGCTAGGCAAGCCTTGAGAAGCAAGCCAGCAAGCAGTACTCTTCTGTAACTTCTGTAACTGCACCAACTCCTACCTCCAGGTTCCTGCCCTGCTTGAGTTCCTGTCTTGACTTCCTTAAGTGATAAACAATGATATGGAAGTAAAAGCCAAATAAACCCTTTTCTCCCTAAGTGGCTTTGATCATTGTGTTTCATCACAGTCATTGTAACCCTAAATAAGCTACACTGATTATAATTTCAATGATCATTATTTTTAACTGATATGTAATGTGAACAATATACATATTAATAGAATACCATATAACATTTTTGAATACGTACATATTACATCCTGTTAAAACATGTTAAACATATGTTTCCTTAAATACCTGTGATTTTTTTCCTGGTGAAAGCATTCAAAATACTTTCATATAGTTTTTTGAGACAGAAAATACATAATTGCATTTATAGTCACTTATGACTCAATGCCACATTAGCAAATTAAATTCTTTAACAGATATATTTTCTGTGACTTGAAAGCAATTTACTCTACACATAAAAATCCTACCCAGGTGATGTTTATATGGGAGTTGGATAGTTAATACAGAAAGAAAATGCATTCTGACTCTGGTTTAGAAACAGAGGGGGAACACAGTATGTCACCTACAAGGTGTTATGTTTTGCCAGGGTCATAACTAGTTAGGTTCCCTTTAATTTCTTCAAGAGTTGACTGGCAGCTACCATACAGCTCTGGTACTTATTGCTGGCTTGGAGAAGCATCTGGGTCAATCTCATAATTACAGAGAATGGGGACTAAGGTTGTTTAGGGCTATTGGGTGCTGGATTTGAGTGCCAGAAGTGTGGAGGGTAAATAGATTGGAACGTACAAATTAGAAAGACATTCAAGTGGTCTGTGGCTTCTGTTTTTGCTGTGATACTTCAGTGATGCAAAACTGCTTTGATATTTCTGCTTCCTAACTCATGCCTACACTTATTATAAATATTATCTTATGACTGGCACTACTGATGTTCCTTTTAGTACTTTAATTTCAAAATGAGATGTAAAATTTTGAATGACATTTGAAGAGCAGTGTATGCTAAAGTGATTTTCTATTAATATGTAGGCTAAAGCATTAAAGACTTTATTCTTTTGGTAGATGTTAATAGTTCTGTTACCATGGAACATTTATTCCTTTAATTTCATGTAAATTTAAATTTTATGATGTTTGCTTCTCCAAGATTATATAATCCCTTTTTATTATTGAAAAGAATCACAATTATGCAAATGATTATATCCAAGGAGACAAGCAGCAATTAACTGTGAAAGACAGGCTGTTACTGTAAGAATTGTATTTGCACTGAATGGAATTGGACTTTTCTTAAAATAAACCTTTAATAAGAAAATTCAGATTTTAAAGGCAAGCAGTTCGTTGAGACAAGTTTGTACTCTTGCCATAATAGTTTTGCATTTTAATATTTATAGTTTTCTTTTACTCTAGTATGCTTTTAGCTCCCGCCTTATAAAAAAAGAACTACTTCAGCAAGTAAGAAATATGCACTGAAAAAATCTCACTCAGGTTTATGTAACTTTAATCTAACTACTCCTTCTCATTATTGTAAAAACTGGGCAATAGTAACCATTTTAAAGATTTTTAAACTAACTTAATGTGCTTCACTTGTATTTATGGCACTTCTAAAATTAAAACTAGTTTTCATTATGCTTTATTAACATATACTGAGAAAGAAATTCCTATGCTACTACTCTTTGGTAGTACATTGGGCAAAGAGGGAAGTGTTTTTTTGGCTTTAAGTGGTGAGACTTTATTTACTGCCTTTCTTCAGCTACTATTACCATTTGCTAGGTCCAAATAGGAAATTAAGGTAGTAGTACACTGCATAAAGCAAGTACTATTTTAGAATGTGACAAACAGGGCTTCAAATACTCATACTTCCATTCATTTTATATATCATTACATAACCTTTTGGAATCTTAATTTCTTATAGATTTCTGGTTTAACTGAGTATCATATGTGTGTCAGGCACATGGGAAGTGTTCATCATTATATCTACTAGTATTATTATGAGCCCTATTACTGACTCATAGGAATTCTGTTGAACCACATTTAGCAATGCTATTCTGGAAGCTTTCCTTGGTGACAGCAGCGATGTGCTTAAGAACCACACTTTGCATTCATACTGAACTTAATGGATACATTTGCTTGCATTAGGTAGTGATTTCTTACATTTGGCAAAGGGTATAGTTACAAAATCTATCACTTGCAGGGTGGTAGTGGTGCATGCCTTTAATCCAAGCACTCGGGAGGCATAGGCAGGCAGATCTCTGAATTCCAGGCCAGCCTGGTCTACACAGAGATTTTTAGGACAGCCAGGGCTTTTCAGAGAGACCCTGTATTGGGTATAGTTACAAAATCTATCACTTGCAGGGTGGTAGTGGTGCATGCCTTTAATCCAAGCACTCGGGAGGCATAGGCAGGCAGATCTCTGAATTCCAGGCCAGCCTGGTCTACACAGAGATTTCTAGGACAGCCAGGGCTTTTCAGAGAGACCCTGTATTAAAAAAGAAAACAAAACAAAATAAAAAAAAGCAGCAACAAAAAAGAAAGACATCTATCACCTTGGATCAAATCACCCCTAGGGGTGACAGCATACATTGATAAGGACAAGGAACTCAAAAAGCCCCTAACTAGCACATTTGAATTGTCATTTATTTCTTTATTTGAAATTACATAGTTTAAATGGAAGAATTATAGAGGTAGGAACATGTGGCTACATTTTAAGTGGAGAGGTCTCAGGTGTTCATAGAATGCCAGAATGGAAGAAAACGGTTAAAGAAATTCAGTCTCATTTGTTATCTTGGGATCAGTGTGCTATTGGGTTCCAATCTAGAACATCAAACATAAATAGGTTGGAGGAATTAAAGATTTAAAAGGTAGCATCAGCAATTCCAAACCATTACTATCACCGCCACCACCACCACTTCCCAGTTATGCATATGAATTTCAGTTAACCACCATATATCTTAAGGAGACAGCAAATAATGGAGCAGAGGCATGACCACCTCTGGGGCCCAGGCACATATTATAGAAAGAAGCACACCAGGAGAAAAACTGCTACATGAGAATGGCTTTCTTATTTACCATCCTTTATTTCTTAATTGCCATCTTTATATTTTTCCATTTGAATTCCAGTGTTGAATCTGCCCCTACCATACTTCTGCTTATGAACAAGTCACTCATGTCTATGCTATTTTAGTGTTCTTTATATAGAGGGCATGGAATAGATAAAGCTGTTCTTACTCATGACAGCTTAAGATCATGACAGAAGAGTGAGAAAGAGAATAGTTGAGATTAGAAAGCAAGCATAGGTGGAGGGGAGAAAAGACATTTTCAGAGTGTGATATTAGGGGTATGTTAGTGGGTAACACTCTTCTCCATGACATCTCCCTCATTTGCCAACTCTGGTCAGTTGCAATGCTGTTTGGTGTGTGTGTGTGTGTGTGTGTGTGTGTGTGTGTGTGTGTGTGTGTGTGTGTGTGTGTGTGTGTGTGTGTGTGTGTGTATATGTGTGTGTGTGTGTGTGTGTGTGCAGAGAGTCAGAGAGAGATCGATCATTAATGACAAGATGCACACCTATTGGGAAAGAAATGGAGCTGAATGAAGAAATTCAGGCTCAGAATATTTTGAAAAATATTTCCTCTTACACTTCTATTCCTTCTGGGTCCCTGCAGGAGCTCCAACTTTAGAATCACACACAGATTTAATTAGTTTTTCTTCCAAATTTTTAATAAATTATTCAAATCAAACCAGGTCGTCAAGCTCAGTGATCTTCCCCAGACAACTGCTACCATGGAAAACATCCTCCAGCCTGATCAAAAAGAAGCAACAGAAATACTCCAGGGCTTTTCCCACTCATCCATGAACAGACCTAGATATGTGCTTTTCAGAAAGACCAAGTCATTTATCGAGCAAACCGTTAATAGCTCTGGATTAGTTAGTTGAGAGACCATCTGTGTCTTCTATGCAGAAGCAATGGAGAATGACCGGGTAGGGAAAGTTGTATCCTTTTCATGCAGGTCAAAGCTCAAGGAATTAAATATTTTTGGCTGCTCAACCTCTTAATATTTACAGAAGATTGCCTTTTGTCTCTCAGCTCAGTGGTCTTACAGTCACCTACTTTTCCAAAATATTTGTTTTCTTCTTTCGTTTTCCGAGGAGACAGTGTTTCTCTGTGTAGCTTTGGCGCCTTTCCTGGAACTCACGTGGTAGCCCAGGCTGGCCTCTAACTCACAGAGATCCGCCTGCCTCTGCCTCCTGAGTGCTGGGATTAAAGGCGTGTACCACCACCGCCTGGCTAAGTATTTGTTTTCATAGCTGAGAATGGACTTTCACGAACTGTGACATGTGCATAAGACATAGTATGATTGTTGTTTGCATTGTCTTCACACACACTTCACTGCAAAAGGTGATTATTATTAGATTACTGGATGCATTTATTTCTGTTTTAGTTTATTTATTCATGTCTAAGGATACTTATACTAAGGTTATATCATGCTTTTGGTAGCACTTGTTATCTGTAATAACAACTCTCTGAGGCTTAAATATCAACCTATAACCTCCCAGGCTACCAGGAAACACTTCGGTATGTCAGTTATGGACTTTGGGTATATATATTTTGGAGTGAGACAGATAGTGAGCCTATCTCAGTCACTATATCGGAAGACTGTTCTTTCATCTGTAAAACAGGTTGATTCAAACAACAATTGCATATTTATATTTATAATTTGTTTGAAATTAAAATTTTAGATAGTTGGAGATTCCCATTAACTTGTGATAAGCACTTTTGGCTAATGGCAGAATCCTGCAAAATGCATGATAATCATGCAGGTGGTGTCATGTCAGAATTTCCTCAAATACACATATTCAGGTATTGAGGTTATTTTTTATCACAAACAAGATACAAATATTTACATTACCATAGGGCTCTCCCATGCTGAACTTTTACAGCCATACCAGTTTCCTACTTCATTTGTATCTCTACCATAGGTAAGCAATAATCTACTCACCATTTCTATAAATTTGTCATCTGAGAACACAGTGTTAAATATAATTATGCACTGTTACTCTTTTGACTTTTGATTTTTATACTTAGCATATTTTCCAAGCAATTTACCCAAGTTATTAAGTTTATCTTCTTTCTTCTTTTGATCCATTTCATAGTATTCTAGGATGCAAATGTACAACACTCTATTAAACAACTCAGCTTTTGAGGTAAACTGGACTATTTCCAGTTTTACAAATTAGAAATAATGTTATATTAAGCTCTTCGTATAGGTGTTTGTTTGGTAAGTTTTTGTTTCTCTGGTATGAATGTTCAAGAATAAAATAGCTGAGTGAAATGCTGATTATATAGTCAGTTTTGTAAGCAACTGAGAAATTATTTTTCTGAGTGAATGTTCCATTTTATTTTTCTCATGAACAACATATGGGTAATCTTGATTCTTTATATCTTTATTATTATTTTTCCCCTAACAACCAATTTTGGGAGAATTGACATGAGTGTTAAATGTTCCAAATATGAGCATAGTATGTTTATATATTTGTTTAGATTTTATAGTTAGGTTTTTTAAATTTTTAATATAAAGGTCTTGTAGTTCTTGATTACTTTATACCTAAGCATGACATTTTCTGTGAAGTGACTGTAAGTGGTATTGTGTACTATTTTTGAGACAAGATGGTTTTATATAGTGCAGGTTGACCTGTAATTTACTTTGTAACCCAGCATGACTTCAATTATTTTATCCTCCTATTTTTACCTTCCAAATAGTGGGTTTTCAGGTATGTGCCACCATGCCTGACCTTAAAAACAAAACACTCTCATTTTTTTCCTTTTAAATTTCATTGATGTTTTTAGCTCCACTGATTCCTTCACTTTCTCTTAGTTTGTTAATTTCTTTTTGGATGTTTTTCTTCTGTAGTTTATCTGAACTCAATGTTAAAATTATTCTCTCTAGAAGAATTTAAAATCACATTTCTTTTCATTTTTCATGGAGCTATTCAGGAATTCCCCACCAATTAGTTAATTTTTAACATCCCTCAGGAGCATATTTATATATAGAAACACTGATATAACTCTAAAATCTATCTCATGATGGTATATGACTTGCTACCAATTCAAAATAATAAATATCAACTGAGACTTCAGTATTTTCCTTTAGTCCTTACTCTTGAACTCTGTCAATTCCTTCTAACTCTTTTCATGTTTATTCCAAATTCTTACCTTTTTTCTCAACTCAATCTTTGATTCACACCTTTCAGCATATGATATAAAGAATTGGGATATCATCCTGCAATTTGAAGTCTCTTGCCCATAATCTTGTATATATCTACATTCCTCTTCACATAATTCCATCCATATTCAGATCAGTTTTGTTCAAAAGAAACTCCTCTGTCTTCATCCTTTCCCATCTCCTCTGCAAACTTCATAATTTCCTTCCAATCTACAGGTTCCTTTCTATCTGTAAACATACTAAACTTTCTCCTACTCCTAGGCAAACATCATCCAACCTTCTCCTATCTCAGTAAACACCCTAACATTTGATTTCTGAATTTATCAAAGGTTAATCTTTATCCAGTACCTCTGTTTTCGTACTTCACACTCACTCTACATACAGTGGTTCTCAACCTTCTAAATGCTAAAATCTGTCCTCATGTTGTGGTGACTTCCAACCATAAAATTATTTCGTTACTACTTCATAACTATAATTTTGCTACTTTTAAAAATTGCAATGTAAATATCTGATACACAGGATATCTGATATGTGACCCCAAAGGGATCACCGCCCACAGGTTGAGAACCACCACAACCTACTTCTCTTTTATCCTCCATGTTCCCCATTAAACAGTCCTAACATGAATTACTACTTGCTTTGTAAGTGTTCCATTCCTCTCTTGTTCATGTCTTACTGGACACAGTAATGTACTTAACATTATTATTAACATAATCAGTCCTAAATATCACTGGTTTCAGTGAGACACAATGCTCAATAATTTTATTGTGATATAATGTAGACTTTCAGTCATAAACATTATTAAAGTATACTTTATATCTCATAAAATGTCCCCTAATCAAGCATGTATCTCATTGATTTGAACAAATAGGCATACTCTTGTAATTTCCACCACAATCCAGTTACAGAAAATTTCCAGCACTTTATTCTGCCTTGTCTCATTCTGGCAATCCTCTACCAGCCACAGTCTCTAACTCCAGAAAACCATTGACCTTTTTGTCACTTTAGATCATTTATGTCCTTTAAATTATTTAGCATAAAATAAGTCATATAACATTTACTCTTGTTTTTTTCTATTATTTTATTTTATTTACAAGATTTTAATTTAAACATAATTACATCAATTATTCCCTCATTTTCTTCCCTCCAGGCTCTCCCAGTTACCCAGTTACCCTTCCCCCAACCCTCAATTGTGCCCTTCTCTCAATTTGATAGATTCTTTTTCTTTGATTTTATATATATATTATATATTTAAATATTATTTAAATATTTGTACATATAAGCACACACATATGTCTTTGTACAAATATATTTAAACAGAACCTGCCTGGTCTGTTTTACTTTTCTATATGTATATGATTTCAAGGCTGTCTACTCCCACTCATCCCTAGAAGTTTTGGGGATAGAACCTCACTATGTAACCCAAGCAAGTCTTGAACTTGTGATCCTACTGCTCCCATCTTCCAAGTGCTAAGATAAGAGGCATTAACATCTAAGTCTGCCATGGACTTCTTTTAATTATTATTCTTATAAAATTAATTTCTGTAGTTTGGATAGAAGTAACTCATTTCCTTTGTTGCTGAATAATGTTTTATTGAAGGAATATATCACACTTTGCTTAATCTTTTGTTCCCATCGAAGATTTTATTGTTTTTGATCATTGCCAATTAAATGAAGCTGGGATGTAGATTCCATTATATCTTTCAAGTTCTATTTTTATTATTTGATCATTTTATTATTGTGGTCTTCTTTTCATCTGCCTACCATCAAGTGTTGATAGCTTCTAAGATTATATTTAGAGTAATCACAAAGTGATTCTTATTCTATAAATTCTTTTTAAATAATATTTTTATTAAATCTTTGACAATTTCTTTTTTTTATTAAAAGATTTTCTTATTTTACATACCAACCACAGAACCCCCTCTCCTCCCTCCTCCCTCCTCCCTCCTCCT
>LZPO01115351.1:1603376-1623515 GCA_001675575.1 Neotoma lepida | reverse complement strand
ATTTGGATGCTCTCTCTCTGTCTTTTGGTTACTTTGGAAAGGGGCTTGTCTAGTTTGTTGATTTTCTCAAAGAACCAACTCTTTGTTTCCTTGATTCTTTGTATTGTTCTCTTTGTTTCTATTTCATTGATTTCAGCCCTCAATTTGATTACTTCCTGTCATCTCTTCCTCCTGGGTGAGTTTGCTTCTTTTTCTTCTAGCTACAGGCTCTTGGTTCTGTTGACAGTGCAAGAAATGTTTTCCACCTCATGGAGTAGGACTTAGATCAGTTTGGATAGTGATTCATTACTCCTATAACATTCATACTACCATCAAAACTATGGGTCTTTCCTGTAAGGGCAATCATTACTGTAGTTTATATGGTTCACAGTCAGGTGAGATTGATGATGACTTTTCTCCTCCCATTGCATGTGTATCACCTTCCAGGACTTTGAAAGCTATGTAGTAGGAGTGAAGCTTCCCAGTGTGTACAAGCTTGATTTTTCATGTTCTATGTGTCTCATATAGGTTGTCTTCAGCAATAATATCTTATTATTATGCTCTGGAGAGTAACCAAGTGCATTCATAATTGCATGTATTCATTGTAGGTATATGAGACCTCACAATCCAACAACTTCAAAAGAAGTAACCTATTCCTGGCACTGGTGTTTTTATTTGTAAACCTGTATGTCATGTTGGTGCTATGCACATATTAGTATGTATGTGCATCTGTATGCATATATTTTAGGGAGCTTCTGCAGTAGTAGGTTTCTGTATGGTTTTTTAAAGGCCTTTCTTGTCCATTATACCTCTCTATATTCCCTCCTCTACCCAAGCTTCCATCTCTACCACAATTCAACCTTTCATGTTTCTTTATTCTACTTTAACCTTGTATAGCATTCTGTTCTCTCTCCTCCTCATGGCCCCTTACTAATTTCCTGACCTCTTCAAGTATTTTAAATGCAACATATATTTGAAGATTCAATGTCGACAAATGAAAAAAAATGCAATGTTTGTTTTCTATTTTAGGGTTGCTTCACTTAATGATTGTTTCTAATTCTATACATTTATCTATTCATTACATCATTTCATTTTTCTTAACAGTAGAACAATATTTCACTGTGTAAATGTCCAATATTTTCATTATCTATTCACCAGTTCATGAATATCTAGGCTGTTTTGTTTTATGAGAATAATTATTTTATTGAAAAATAATTTTCATACAATATATTCTCACCACAGTTCTTCCTTTCCCTATTACTTCCATACCCTCCATACCTCCTCATCACCCAACTCCATACCCTTTATTTCTTTAGAAAACAAACACACATAAAAAGCAGAATAATTGAAAACAAAGAAAGAACACAAGAAGTACACACAGAGACATGCAAACACACATAAAACAAACTAAGCCCATAAAAACACAAAATCAGAAAGCATAACACACAAGTGTAAGACCACTAAGCTTAAAAGTAAATAGGGGACTGATGAGGACATCTCATTTAAGACTGAGTGTTCGAAGACCTCTCAACTCTCTGCACACTGTCCAGCTGTGAGTCTCTGCATTAGTTCCCCCATACTGCAGGAGGAAGCTTCTTTGATGATAGCTGAGTAAGACACTGATTATGGCTATGGCAGAATGTTGTTAAGAGTCATTTTATTGCTATGTTCTTTTATCAAACAATAGTTTTCCTTATCCCCTAGGCTTATTGTCTATTCAGTCTCATGGATTGGCATGGGGTCCATCTTATGCAGTTGGCCTTACCTCCAGTCAGAGAGTGATTGATTAGATACTTCCACAAAGTTTTTAGCACTATCACTGTTGATTTTTTTTCCTCAACCAATTTCAAGCATATTTTATTCCTGTTTCTTCTTTAAAATTTAACATTCTCTTTGTGTAAACCAATTCCTCTAGCCCATCTTCCAGACTATTTTTCCTTCTTCCAATTGATCAGTCTGTTCATGAGAACTTCATTTGAACTTTATGTTTGACTTCCAGAGATTTCATTTAAAGTTTTATCTAATTTTGGCCTATTTTTTGGAGATTTTGTCGCTTTATGAAATTTTACTTTCAAATCTTGAATTGTTTTAATTATTTTATTCAGTTGTGTTTTTGCAGTCTTCATTTAGGGATTGGTTTCTATCCTCTTTGAGTTCATTAAACATACTTATAATTGCTGATTTGAAATCATTGTCTTCAACCTTAGCTAAGTAGCTTTTTTCAGTGGACAATATAATGGGGGTGCTAATTTCTGAAGAAGATAAATTGTCTTGGTAATTCATGATGTTTGTGTTTTGAGGATGAGATGTAGACTTTTCTCACTATGTTTTTGACAATATTTTTTGATGTGGATATTTGCTCTCACCTTTGATCAGTGGTTGTATTCTTGTTTAATGTTACCAAGTTTTTCATGTTATGGAATAGATGAGTCATGTTTTGTTTTCAGTCTTGTGGTCGGTCACTATGCGTTGATGTGTGAATGGAGTATCAGAAGTGCTCTCATCTGGGCCTGAAATAGGTGTAACTTCTGAGCCTAGAACTTTCTGCAGGCTTAGAAGATTCTCTTTTCTAATATCTGCAGTTTGTACAGGTAATTCTGGGTTCTTCAGATTGCCCCTGTATATCAGAGTAGTGGGAGCTGGAGTCACATTGAGAGTAGGAAGTGCTCCCTGGCAACAAGGCACAGGACACCACACTCCATTCAAGTGGAGGTAGGTCAGGTAAAGCCCTTATTTGCAGTCAGGGCATAGAGCACTCTGTGGACCCAGGTCGTCTGAATAGTTACATGGTAGAGTGTTTCTGGTGGTAGTTACTCAGAGTTCTGGGTTGGTCTCCACATGGTGTTAGGAAGTGTGGTGACTAGGGTGACTGATGGGCAAGGGCAATCTGCAGATTGTGTTTTGGGATCTACCTGGATTTCCAAGTCAGACTCTAAGCAATGTGATATTAGGCAGGGTGGTAGATTAGATGACTAATAGGCAATCAGGCAGGGGGAATGGTTTTGGTTACCAGGAACGCTAGGACAGACTCCACATGGAGCTGCTCCAGGGCAGGGTGATGCATCACACTTTAAATTCTTATTGGATTGCTAACGTAACTTTACAATTTCCATGATATATGCATGGTGATCAAACTCATCATCATACTTTCATTCACTTAATAAGTATCAAATAAACAGTTGGGTTGTGTGCTCAGCTAGGAGCTGAGAATAGATACATTCCATCCTATGTGGGGTTTGTGGTAGGAAGGGAGATGAAAGCATTCCTTAACATCATGATATATACATAAGTAAATATCTGATGATAAAATGTGAAAAATATGAAAAATTCTGACAGAGAATTTAACATAAAGGATTTTACATTTGGGAGACCATGGGAAATGAGGCTTAGGCAAGTTTATTTAGGTCAAATTTAAAGGAGAGTTAAGAGATTAGCAAGCTAAAGTGATGGAGTCCAGCTAAAGTAAATCCAATATAGTGATCTAAGTCATGTCAGTTACTTTCTATTCCAAGAAATCTTACCTTATAGTACCAGGTTTGGTGCGTACACTTCCTCTAATTTCTAAAACAACTTGTTTTTGCATCTACTATCACTCATTTCTATATTGCTTTAACAGAATAATGCTTATGGATCTGTTTTCAAATTAGGTTTGAGGTCTCTAAATATAACATTCTATGTTCACTTATTTCTGTGCCATGAAGAACAGCATAGTGTCCATTACTAATAAGTACCAAAAATTGACTGTTTATGGGAACAAGATATGTATTCTTTCCTTGGGAGGCAAGTATGACAGAAGTAATGCCTCTGACATAAATCAAGCTTTCCTAACTGCATTGATTTTAGTGGCATTGTTAGTTTATGTATTGTAGGTGAAAATATTAATCAATTTATCTTTGGATAGATTTATATACTTACCCTCAGCAGTACAACACACTTTCTTTCAATAAAATGAAAACAAGGTTCTATAAGGGTTTTCTTTCTGTTTCTAGGAGTAATCTTTGTTCTTTTCACAAATCTTTATTTCCCCCCTCAGTCTAACATTATAGAACCTCTATTTAAGTCAAAGACTATACTTGATATTGTTAATGTGTTGATATCTTATAGTCCTCACCCCACAAAAGAATTCAGTTCTGCTTTCTTTAATAATTCTTGATGCCACCACTGCCATTCATTTGTGGTATGATTAAATGGAAATATTTCAATTATATCGCAAATTGAATGTTTCCTTGGAATGAGAATAATCCCAAGGAATAACAAAGTAGCAAAAATGTCTTAGAAAGATATCCAGGTGCTTTGATTGATATAGGTAACTGCTCTGTTGTGTCTATCCCTACATAATAAACAGACTTAGAGTTACATAGACTAGAACTTCAACTCTGGGTCAGCTTCTTATCTGTTGGGTGTTAATGATTATGCAAATTCTATGAAATTTTGTCAGCTACAAAGTGAAAATAATGATGTCTGTCTTTGAGGAAGTTTTGAGAGTGAAATATGGTAATATAAAACTATATCCCTCTCTGTCTATCACCTGTATCAAGTACTAGGAACATGGTGAGAATTCAATAATTGTTAGTGCACCAATCCAAAACTTATCGTCATCCCACTATGAGATGTGGATATCCTCATTTTTAACAATATTACAGTTTCATTGTAACAAGAATGTTTCTTTAAAATTAAAAATGGCAGGCCATAGAAATTAAAACATCAAAAAACTTCAGAACATTAACTTTTCAGTGAGAAAACAAACATGTTACAAACATGAGTCCAGGTAATGCTAAACTCTTTAGCTTCACAAGCCATCCTTGAGTGCTGTACCAGGACATTCTATGCTTAGGGATTAGAGAAAAATGTTTGCCAATATGAACTCATTGGTGTCTACTTATTTTAGCTTTAAAAAGAATATGTCACCTGTGTAAACATATTCTGTACAGTTTAGCCTACTAGATATGTCCATTCCAAAGATGGAAGATGGCAAGCTTGTCAGTCTTGTCAGTTTATAAGCCTTGGAAGAGAAAAGTGGAGCCATTTAGCTGACAGGTTCAGGAAAACAAATCTTGAGATCCTGAACTCGCAGAATTTAGCTTCTGTACTGCGTGCTCACTTGAAATAGATTTACAAATGAAAGGATGATATCTTTTGACATGGCAGCTCATCTAAGATGCTCAATCAATCAGTACAGGCTGGTGACAATGGTTTAGTGAGAAAGAGATAAGTTTGTGTTGTGCTTGGCTTGCAATACCTCTTTATTCCTCCTTGTCATTCTACCATGTTTTCTTCCTGTGTTCCATCCCAACCATCCAAATATGCTTTCAGTATAAAATGAGTGCCTATTATTGAGATCACATTGTCAACTTAAGTAAACTTAATTACTTCTAGGGATTTGTTTGAATTAGGTCTTATATTGACATCATATATTTTAATTAAAAATAGTGAGTATAGAGTTATGTCAAACACTGTTCTAGGACATGAGATTGTGTATATAGTCACTGTTATTATAGAGTTTATGGTATGAAAATGGATACAAACATTCTAAGACTCATGGTGTATATACAGGCACATTTTTTTTGATAATTCACTGAGGAATATATATAAACTGATGTGGCAAAGAATTTAACACTAATTTTAGGTTTTGGAGGCCACTGAATACAATTCTCAGGAATGTTCACCTAAGCTGAAACTTGAAGAAAAGCTAGGAAATCAGAAGGCTAAAATGATAGCATGTGGCATTATAGATGATGCGCTGAATGTTGAAGGCAGAAGGATTAGAAGATAAACAATCCACAGAAGGAAAAACCCTTCCTGTAGGTATGTGTTCTTCTCTATGATACACTCTATCTCATTCTGTAGATACATCTTTTACTCAGTAGAGTCTGTTAGGACTTTTTTTCTTAATAGATAGTTTACAAATAGGCTTACTGGCATCCTGTTCTCCTTTGGGGTCTTTATGCAGTGCTTCCTTTCTTTGAGAAAACATTATGAAAAATATTATAGCCTTTTTCCTTGTATCTATCCTATATAATGGATATTATTTTTATCACATATGCTGTGCAGAGGAGGGAACCAAAATCCAGCAAAAATAACTAACTTGCCCAATTTATATTTGGCAAAATGCTAATTATTTCTCCCACAATGTTTGGTGCAAACTGGAATTTAATTTACAGTCAAATTTCACCATCATATCTGTACATAATAACACATAGTTCTTCCATATATAAAACTTTATCAGAGTAGTCTTGGTCTTTTCAAAGTTAACATTTTATTGGTGAAGCAATGACTAAGCTAATATATTTTAAGGCAGTGCTGACCTTGCTGCCAAATTATAATGCTGATAAATTGTGGTGCTTCCACGTGTACAGCTATGATTCCATATGATAGTACCTCAAATATATCAGTAAATGTCAGAATATGATCTTTTTTGTTTTTGTCCTCTTGCAATATGTTTTCAGCCATCCATGGACTAAGGTGCCTTATGTGAGCGCTGCGATTCTTGTAGGAGGCTGTGAACACTATTGGAGTACAAAACCTTATAGAACCATTTTTCAAGTACAGACCCATAACAAAGTGACATATTCTCTGACTATTGTTTTGGCTCTAGGGTGGCACTATTTCCTGTAAACTCAACTATAATTTCATTTTTCTATGTTTCTATTGCCAGAATCATCTGCTAAGGATATGGGATCACAGGTGACAGGATGCTGTCTGACCTCCTCTTGATTATGGACACTGAGTGGTCATAAAACTCATCTACAGCTCCTCTCAGCTATGGTCTGACCATGTAGGCAGGATTGAATCTTTATGTCAGTAAATGAGGGCTCATTAAATGTTCAGGGACAATTATTGTGGTGTAAAAGGCAGAGATCACAAGATGTCAGGTGAATAAGACACAGCAAAGGATCGCAGATTTTACACAATAGTGACATCAGCAGCATCTCAGGTCAGAATTATAAAAGAGCTGTAAATGGATCTTTTTAATGTCACAGTAAACTTTTACAGATTATCTGAGCCAGAGGTTATGAACTGGCTGTCCGGAGGACAGATCTGTCAAAGGTTTGTTTTGTCTGGCCTGCAAAATATTGTAAGATGAGTCAAACTGGTAGCTAATAGAAAAGGAGGGAATTGTTGCATGCACACTTGGTTATCTTGTTTTACTTATAGAATCATAAAGGTTGGTAAAATAGGGCTTGTATTCTCAAAAAGCAATGATATTTCGAGCTCAGTAGTGGCTTCTCCATTTATATCAAGCTGGGGCTTTCTGATTTAATTTCTAGTCCCACTATTCTCTATTATTTCTTTGATTCTAATGCAGGGCATCAGCTGCCATAACACTCCTGCTTGGATTTTTACTTTTCTGATACATGGTATGTTTATAGTGTCTAATTTACATTGCCTACCTGGTCCTTTTAGGCATTTGAGTTTATGATCACCTGGTCTAAGCCAGAGGCTATATGAGGAACCAGGAGGCTATGTGAGTTGTGTCAGAACTCAGGTTATCTCAGAGCTTAACGGTAACAAAATCTGGAATCTTGTTAATTGTCATGGTTTCTACTACATTGAATCATGCTGTTGTGCATTAGCAGCATATGGTGGTCTTTTGACTGGGAGAGGGTATGTTTTATCCCTCCAGTGATTCCTTCTTTCTTCTTCCTCGAGGTAGAAAACATAACTCTTTTCAGTTATTTGTCTTTCTAATTTGTCTAGATGTGCCTATTGTCTTCATAGGCTTTACTGTCCATGAACACCAATTTGTTCCTTTGAGCAAGAATGCTTGTTCCTTATGGTAGAATCAGCCATTGCAAAAATTTAGGTAAAGTTCTTAGCCTTTAAGTGCCTACCATAATCTACATGAGATTGGATTTTTGTTCCTGTGCCCAGCTGTCTTCTATAACCAAATCCTCATAGATTTGATTTTGACCAGTATTCTGTTGTTCCTCACACATATAAGTGCATAGTAAATGCCCTGACTATTCCTCTGAATAATGGTTCTAAAAATAAAGGCCACTGTTTCAAAATTATATAATTATTTGTTCTTTAAGCATTAAATTGTATTGTACCTGTTTTGAAAAAAATAGTAATACCTTGTACAATTCACATTCCATATGTATTTTGCTGATTTGCTCATTATTTTCCAATTGTTTCCAATTCAGTATGTGGACTCAGTAAGGAGAGATAGTGGGAGAAATTTTACTTTTTAGAATTATTAGATTCATCTGTATATCCAAAACAGATTTACTAGTAATAGCCAATTTGTTACAAACTTTGTTACAAAGTCTTGGACCTTGAGATCTGATTAAGACTGAAGTATCCCTTCATTTTATGTCAGCAATGAAACAAATACAAATTTTTAAATAGGTAGAATTGATACACAGCTTAGGGATCAAGAAAGGCTTCAGTTTTAGACTCCTAATCCCCAGGCTTGTATTGCCCTTGTGAACAATTTGGATACTGTAAACATAGATTGCAGTGAACCACCCTTAGTAGGTGTTAGGAAAAAGAGAAACTGCTGATATTTAGTCACAACAATTATATTTTCTCATTTCTGTTAATACAAAAGGCTTTAGTGCTGAGACTGTGTATGTGTTTTAGATAGCTTCTAATCACAAAAGAAGAATATATGTATATATTTATAGGTTTGGAAAACTACTGCATTTTGCTGGCATTTGTTAAAAGGGAAACAGACTCACATTCTATTTAACTTAAGTAAAATGGCCTACATCAACAACACAGTGCTTGTGCTCACCAAATAGATGCTAATCAATGAGCCAATCAATTCAAACTACGTTAGCCAATTCATAGAAGATTTCACACGGTGAATATTGACATTAAACTGCCATTTCACAAGTTGTCCACTACTAAACAAATGATAAATTAGGCATCTATCTAGAATAATGGAATTTAGGTTAATAGAAACAATTTCTGAACTCCTTGGGGAAGGACTCATATTATGAAAAATAGAGCTTGAAAACTAGCACAATGTAATAAAACAGTGAACATAATTTTCCCAACAGAGAGCTAGATGAGACATAATTCAGCTTACCTGAAATTACAGTGTTTGCTTTGCTATTTAGTTTTTTTGACCTCTGACCTCACTGTGTTGACCATATATAGTTTAGTTTTTTGCTTTGATCCCTACCTGACTTTTATGGGAACTATATGTGAAGAAAAGATCATCAAATTTGAAGACACTGCTCTCTTCCTCTACACACATAATTAGAAAACTGAATTTGCATAGTGATTTTAGCTATGTTCATGTTTATTTTGCTTTAAACAGTCAATGTGTAGGTTAGACTGCTAAATTTATTTAAGAAGAGAAATATCGCTACCAGTAATGATGATTTACATCTTTTTCTTCATGATTCCTATTCATATCCTTTTGAGAAGAACATTTACTGGCTCAGTTGGGAGACCACAATGAGCTCTAATTTGGACACTATTTTATAAAGTACAGGTTACAACACTTACATAATAATTTCTTCAACATTTCAACTGCTAAATTTGGACTGCATTTCCCCAATCATGATTTTTCTTGAGTTTTTATGAAAATTGGAAGTGGTAAGTTGATTCATT
Organism: Neotoma lepida; assembly: GCA_001675575.1. Lineage (NCBI taxonomy): Eukaryota > Metazoa > Chordata > Mammalia > Rodentia > Cricetidae > Neotoma > Neotoma lepida. The sequence goes on along the minus strand of LZPO01115351.1, from coordinate 1,613,972 downwards.
TGGAAGAATGAAAAAAGTTATCAAATGTATTTTAAAAATCCATTATCTCACCATTATGAGATAACTGTTGTTAACACATTTATTTATTTACTTCCATATTTTTGTGCATATGTTTGTGTGTGTGTGTATGTGTGTGTGTGTGTACCTGAATATTGAAGGTTTTTGGTATTTTTATACAGCATTTATTTTACAAGTTTGTACTAATACATTCTCATATTACATAGGCAACTAAGAGCAAGAATCTTCCTTTTCATATTTGAATCATCCAAACACAAAGAGAACTATGCATTTTAAAAACTTTCATTTGGATAACAACAAAAAGAAAACAAGTAGAACAAAACATTTTCTTTTACCTTTTATACAGGTTCCTTTACCTTTTATACAGGTGGACATTAAAGTGGACCTAATTCGCTTTTCCTTTTAAAAGATTCTGAAGACAAAAAGCAGCTTAAAATCTAACTAAGATGAATAAAAATGTTGCTTACTAAACTACTTGTCTCTAGCACAATTCTCTATTTTCTTACACTTTGATGCAGATTCTCTTGCATCTCTTGAACTTTTCATTGGACCTGAACCACGTGGATGATGATGGTCATCATCAAATCTTGTCCTCCTTCCCTCAAACTGTCCTCTTCCTTTGGGTGCCCCAGCATAGGCAGGTCTGTTTCCCTATCCTTTTCCTTTATTAAATCCGTGGCCTCCTCCTTTTGACTCCCATTTGTTTAGGGATTCTTGCTCATCCTCCGTGATTTTTTTCATTACTTTTTTCCACATGTCCTTCTAGTACTTTCCAAGTCACCTTTTGTTCCTTAATTGTAGGTTACCTTTGTGTGCACTTTTCTCTTTCTCAAGTACTTCCTTAGTTTTTTTCTTTAAAGAGAACTATTCCTTCTTTTGTTCCTCTGACAAAGTCAATCCATTTTATTTCACTATGATTTGAGAAAAGGATGTATAAATCTCCTCTATAGGTCTGGTCATCCAAGTCACCTGAAAACTTCATTAAGCATCCCATCTTTGCTTCTAGATATCTTGTTTCGGTACTTCCTGACTTGTGCGTTCCTTCACGTTCTTGTTTAGCTTCTAATTTCGCTTCTACTTTGCTCTGCTTTCTTTTTTAATTTTTCATTTGTTTTCCAAAGTAATCTTCCTTAAAGAGTATTAGCAGGCTTGTGTCTTTGTACTTCTGACCAAGGGTCTCCACAAACTTCTTTACAGACTGAATACTATCAAACACAGCAAATATTGACCCCTTAAATGTTTTGTGCAATGTTCTTCTCATCTGAATATTCAGCATTTGACCTTTATCATCTAGCCATTCTTTTATGCCCTCAAGGGTTGCCTCATTTGAGAAGTCTTTAATATAAACAGATTTGTTTTTTACATCATTCTTAAACTCATCCTTCTCTTCAGGAAGGGGTCTGCTTAGAGATCTTCTGATTTTAGTTTTGTCTGTACACACTTTCATGAGTTTTGCCTTAGATTTGCTCAGTGCTTGCATAATTACATTAAAGTCTGTTGTCAGCTGGTTTAGCTTGTTGAATTTTATCATTATGTCCAAAGGTACCCACACTTCATCAATTTTGATCTGTTCCTTTAAAAACTTGTCTTGTGGGAAATTGAAGCCTCCAAAATAATACTCAATTTGATGACAGATTTTGGCCTCAAGAACAGCCATTTTTTCATTGTCTCCATTTTCAGCCATTGTGGCTATCTGTAAAAGTTCTCACACTCAAAGATTCTGATGCCACAGTCACCACAGCTTCAAGAACAATGACAGGAGCACCTCTACTTCCTGAATATTGAAGTTTAGTAAACAATGAGATCATAATCTAATAAGCTTCGGTTTTCCTGTGTTATTGAAGAATATACTACAGAGCAATCACATTTAATGAAATAATCCAATAACAGAAAAACAAATGTTACATGTTCCATTCCCATATGTAGAAGCAAAAAAGAATGAGATCAAGGTTTCTTAGAATAGATCATTAAATACTTTAAAGTGTCTAGAAGAGGAAGATAATGTGAGATTGGATCATGAGTACAAAAATACAGTTGATTTAGGGGATTAGTTATAATATTTTTATAGCAAAGGAAGGTAACTACACATTACAAAAATGTGTTATGCATATCAGAGTTTGAAGTAACCCACTGAATAATAAATATGAAAATATTTGAGAAGATGGAAATGGTAATTTCTCTAATGTGATCTTTAAACAGTGTGTGTATGTGTGTGTGATATATTATATGTTCCACAAATACGTATAACTACTGTGTGTTAAATTTAAAAATATAAAAAATTCTAGACTCTTCAAAATATACCTCAAAGATTTTACTGTGACATAAACATGTTTTTGATAGTTGCCTATTTCATCAGTTTATTCATCTACTGACTTTTTGTTCAATATTTAGGTTGTTCTCAACTTATTTACACTATAAGTAATTATACAATTAAATTAATAAACATAACTTTTGCCCACAGATGATTAATTTCTGGGGTATGGTTTTAAAGAAAAATTACTGGGTTATTGGTAGAGAAAACCTTAAGGCTTTTGAAATATATAGCCTTTCAGAAATGCCATTTTATTTAACATTACTATCAGTAGATTTTCCTTTCTTCGTACTTTCTAGCACTAAATATATGTAAGTGTCAGGCATACACATAGATGTATCTGCAATTTTTGTCAATGGAGGACATAGGATAGTTAAAAAACATGTTATTAATTTACTGTCTTCTTAGTCATCATTCTTTTTCACTTAGACATGAACAGGTTATTTTCATCCTTAATCCTTAAAGTAATGCTAAGTGGTAACTGCTCAGGAATTCATCCTCTTGGACAAAGGGTGAAATTTTTCACTGCATGACTCCCTGACATGTGATTAGAAGTTGTAGTTAGAGGGAGAAAATAATAATAGATGTTATATGTCATAAGATATTTTTTCTGATTGAACTGAAGCACTTCAAAGGACTTTCCTCATTATACTGATAAGAAAGCACATTTGGTAACTAGGTAGTCTAATAAAGAAGCTAAAGATGAAGATTTTAAGGCAGTAAAGTTGAAAATCCAGCTCCACAATTCATTGACTATGTACCTCTGCCTTAACATCTACAAACTGGGAGACATTTCTTCTCTCTACTGGGTATTTTCTGTTGTTGTTGTTTTTTTTTCAAAATTAATGGAAAAGTGAACACCAACTATCTTCAACTCAAAAATTTGTTTAGTAACAGCAACTCCTATTTTTATCATAAAGAAAGAGCATAACAATGATTCATTTTACCTAAAATCAAACTGGTAGTGACTACAAAGTCTGCAATTTTAACTCAAGTAGAGAGTTCTGTGTTCTTTTTGAGTGATCAGACACTCAAAACACTACCTGTTGATTCGAAGTAAATGGAACAGTGTAAGTTTGAGCTCAAAGCCTGCTGAAAAATACCATAACTATTGACTTGCCAGCTTTGTTTTAGCAGTATAACCTAATGGTGCTCCAAACATCTGAATCTCTGTGCTACAGATGCCTCAGTGAAATGGTTCTTCAGGAGGCTCAGATTTTCCCTCTTCTGCTTTGGATGGCAAGACTTTAGCCATAATAAGTAAGATACTGGATATACTTCTATAATTCAGTAGCCATTTTCTTGCTCTGAGAATATTCACTTATCCTAAAATGTTATTCTAAATGCTGTGGGAAGCAGGATCATTAGAAGCCACCTGGTGCTTCAGTGTACAACCATTTATGCTGCAATGTGAACAGTGCCCCCTAGGCTTTGCACAACATAGTAGTCCTGCTTACTAAGCTTCGTTAATTCATGCTTAGCTTTTAACTCCCTAATCTAATATTTGTTGCTCTTCTTTGGGTATGTGTTTGTCAATTTACTCCTTAACATGCACTATCCTAAATTTAATGTAAAGTTATATTGTCTTCTATTGTTCTCACAATAGAATCCATACTTTCATTATTGCTGCTCAATTTACCACTAAGTTCTTATCAGGCACATCGCATTTTAATATAAGACCATCATTGTTATTTTAAAAAATATTTACATATAAAATTTTATGCTAGCATGGAACAGAACATGATGTTCTTTTGTTACATTTATACATTGTATTTATATTGATCAAGTCAAGATATATTGTTATGCACCAGCTCATACATTTTCATGTCTTTGTGACTGAAGCAGCAAAATGATATTTTAAAGCTATTTTCATAATAATATACAATATTATAAACTATATCAACTATTTATTTCAGAGAATTTTAACTATAACACACACACACACATATATATATATGTGTGTGTGTGTGTTATAGTTAATATATATATATATATATATTGAGAATCTCAAATTTATGATATTCTGCCTCACCCCCCTGAGTGATGGAATTGCAAATGTATACCATCATACACAACTTAGAATACCAACACTTTGTCAGTGAGTTTGTATGTGTTAAAAATATTTCTCAAGTCCTTACATTTCCCTTTCCATTGTGGCATCTGGTAGTCACCATTCCATTCTAGTGAGCTCGGCTATTTTAGATTTGGCATATAAGTGAAATCATCTGGTATTTGTCTTTCAGTGCCTCCTAAATTCACTTAACATTATGGTCTCTAGTTCATTTCTTGTGCTTCAAGTAATGTTTTTTTTTTCTTTTTATGGTCAAATAGTATTTTGTTGTATACATTTTCCACATTCGCTCCATCCATTCACATGTCAATGAACACAGAAAGTGATCTTTGCTCTTGTGAAAAGTGCTGTGACAAACATAAGCCTGCTGCTACCTCTTTGATATAGTGATGTCATTTTCTCTGGATAAACATCTACTAGTTAGATTGCTGTAGCATATGGTAGTTCTATTTTGCATCTCTGAGAAATCTCCATACGGTGTTCCATAGTGGCTCTAGGAATTTAAATTCCCACCAGCATTGTGTAAAAACTCCATTTAATACACATTTTTACCATGATCTATTAGACGTATCGTATACTAAACTGTCTCGTCTTTGCATACAGTTAGCTTGCCTCTGTGAGTATGCTACTTAATTACTGCATCTAGCCCTAATTAGTTCCCCTAGATTCCATCTAAAAAACATTTACAATTGAAAATAAGATTTCAAAATACAGATTTGAATGGAGAACACAATTCAGTTCAGGACAATATCTAAAATAAAAAGAGATTTTATGAACCTAGAACCGATCTTGGTAATTTCAACTATATCCTTCTTGAAGAGGAATTTGATGCCCTGAATTTAGGCATTAAATTTAGCTAGAGTTCACTGCCTTCCTAAATAATTTCTTCAATCATTGAGATACAGTTTCTTTCTTCTTTTTTGTCTTGTTTTTCCATTTAGAAACCCACACTTCTAACTATACATTTTATTCTTTAGTTGACATGTTTGTACTGGTTACTCAGAATTGTTACTGTACTTAACTCTTTCTACTTAATGACTATACTTCTCTTTGACCAGAACATAAGTTGTGTACCACTGCTAACAGTGAAAAAGAATGGTAAATTATGATTATGTTATATGGAATAGAACTGAAAATTTATTTTAGTCATTAAAAGTCAAGAAAGACCAAAGCCTTTCATTTTGTAAAGTGTCCCAGCTGAAAATTGGAGCTTATTGTGTGTAACAAATAGGTATTTATATACACTTTTATACAAATTCATCTAGCAACTTCTTGAAGCCTTTCACAGATCATGTCTGTATAGTCCATTTATAAGCCTCTTTTTAGCTTGTAACTAAGGAGTTTTATTTTTAAAAGTTTTCTACTAATTATTGATACTTAATATAAAAATTTCAATGAAGGACATTTGAAGCTCAGATGGTCAGATAACCATACACACTTGCACACACGGCATAATAACATAGACACATAAAACCACAGAGGATTTGCATTTGGTATTTCACATTATTGGTTTCAAGACCAATTTTGAGGGTTATTTTTGGCTCGTTGTTCTTTTCTAATACCATGTATACTCACTATCATTTTACCCATCTTATCTAGGCATCTATATACTTACATGAAGTAAGAATTCTCAAAGAAAATTTGAGAATAAATCTTCTTTTTCCTTCTCTCATAAAAATGTGGCTTTTCACCTCTTTCTAAGCCTTCCTTACATTTTGCTTCCATTCTGAGGTAATGTGGGCAGACATTTTACTCACTGTTGTTGGTTTTATTCTTGTAGGAAATATGCTTTTACTTACATTGGAGCTTCCTTTAGATGTCACTTTAACCAAATAGCACTTCTCTGCTAGCAGGAAGGTTGGGCACGATGGTGAAAAAGGCAGGCATTTCTTTGTTGCCCAAATTTCGTTCACCAAATGAAATCTTTCCCAGATGAAGCATACTCACTGCTACTGCAGTCAAAAGCACTCAACGGTAATTTGTAAATGGAAGGTTATAAACGTAGCATGATTGATAAGAAAGGATGTGGCTACGCTTATAGAAAGAAAGTGCTTTCCAATGAAAGCTTCATAGATAGGTAACCCTCACAATCATTAGTAATCTCTTTGGTTCTGGGAGAGTTTTGCAATACAGTCTGGGTCAGGGAAATAGCATGTTCTACATTCCTTGGCTGCTATGACTGTGTCTGCGATTGCAGTCCCAGAAGAAACAGTGACTTCTGACACACACTTCTTTATTCAACAAAGCAGAGAAGATGTGGTAGTGTAACAGGAAATATAAAAGGGAACAGTAAGATATTATTACTACTTCCTGATGAATTGCAGATAAGAAACCATATGTTCTGCATGAAAATCTTAATTCCAGTTTTCAAATCTGGCATATGATGTTAAAACCAACTTAAATATATGAAGGAAAAATACTTAATGTCAAATTAAAGTAAATACCAAAGACCCTTACTTATTTTTTGGTCCTTTTGATATTAAAATAACATGAAGTAGCCCTTCACAAAGAAAAGTAAATTCAAATCATATGTTGCTGTTTCTGTTGACTAAAAATTATGTAACATCTTTGAAAAACTGATTCTTAAATAAGTTTTTAACTGTAAGAAGCTTTATGAAAATAAACTGTAGAACATATGTGTGTATCAAATAAATGTTGTGCAGAAGTCTTACCACAATTTTCTACTTTTTTTTTAATGTATTCTACTTTTCTTCTAAACAAAGTATATGTACAACAGTTTAGCGGGGAAATGAAAGAATGTTAAGACAGTCAGATGTTTGATAAATGTTTATGAAAGGAAACAAAACATAAAGGAGGGAAGGAAGCGATGACAGAAGAAAGACAGGCCAATTATATGTTTAAGTGTTTAGGACTGTTCTCTTGGAATTAAATATCCTATCCTTGGAGAAGACTTTTTCCCTTTCTCTGCAGCTATTAATTACCTTTAGATTTTCATCTAGGGGTGAGGCCTTCTGAGATTTCTCTCATCCGTGCTGGCATGTCAATTTGTGGTTCCATTTTGTTTAGGTAGCCATATTGTTGAGATTTCATGCATGTAACTTCCCTATTATATATAGAAAGTACTATTTCACAGGAGATATTCTGGTCTTCTGGCTTTTACAATCTTTCTGACTCCCTCTTTCATTATTCCCTGGACCTCAGATATAGTGATTGCTTTATAGGTGGACTACCCAGGGCTGGGAATCCTCTGGTCAGTTGTTCTCTGCATTTGAACCCATTGTGGATTTCTGTGGTGGTCTCCACATGTTACAAAAAGAAGTTTCTTTGATGAGGAGTGAGAACTACACTGGTCTGTGGGTATAAGGATAAATACTTACAATAGAGTTAGGAATTATAGGAATTATAATGATTTAGGAAAGTGGCTATAGTAGGTCCTCCTCTGAGATCTATGATCTCACTAACCACAGATGTTTGGATAGGTTTACAGTACCAGGCATGATTTCCTTCCTGTTAATCCAAGGTTATGAAGATTTATACTTACATATTTTTCTACATAAATTTTTACTATTACAGCTATAACTATGCTGCATTTTGTTGATAATACCTTTTTATTTAATTAAAATATAATTATATAATTTATTTCCTCCATCTCCTTATCACCTTTCTCATGGTCAGCCCCACTCTCTTTGAAATCCATGGCCTCTTATTTTTTAATTATTCTTATATGTATATATTGCAAATTAATATATAAATGCAACGTGATGAATACATTTAATGTCGTTTGCTGGTATATACTTTAAGGATTCACATCTTGGGATCAGATAACCATTTAGGGTACTCATCTCTGGAGAAGGCTCATTGCCCCTCTTACAGAATATTTTAATTGCCTATTATTCTGCATCTAGGGTGGGGCCCTCTGTGATTTCTCCATCCACATTGGTATTTCAAGTAATGTTATTATGTTTCAGATCTTGTCACAACAGTCAAAGTGTTGAGATTTCATGTGTATTGCTTCTCTGTTATATCTAGAAGACTCAGTTTTGGAGCAGACTTATTGGTTCTGTGAATCTTATTATTTTTTGGCCCCTTGTTCCTGGATGTGCCTCAAGCCTTACACCTATAAGCTTTGTGTTGTAGGTGTATCAGTTGAGCCTGGAAATCCCATAGTCAATTATTTTCTGCATTTAGTCTAGTGGTGACTTTCTATAATAGTCTCTATGTGCTGTGAAAGGAAGCTTCTTTGCTGAGGTGTGAGAGATACACTTATCTGTAGGATAAGAATAAATATTAATGGTGCAGTTAGGAATTATACTGATTTAGAAAAGGGAAAATAGTAGATTCTCCTCTGAAATCTTTGATCTTACTAGGCAGAGGTGGCTTCCTAGGTTTTCTGTTGGCAATTATTTTTCCCCCACAGAATCATTTTGTTCTTCTTTAAAATTAAAAATAGATTCTTCTCTCACACAATACATCTCAACCACTGTTTCTCCTCCCTACACTAATCCCAGCTATCCCCTACTTCTCCTCTCCCCCAAATCGACTCCCCAATTTTTAAAAAATTAATGAATTAGGTAGTTATGTTTGTGCGTGCATGAATGCATGTTATTGTGCATGTGTCGTCATGAGAGGACAACTTATGGGGGAGTTTGCACTATTCTTCTTCCATGTGGGTCTCAGGTACTAAAGTCTGGTCATCAAACATAGAGGGAATTTCTTTATCTGTTCAACCATTTTGTGGGCCTTGATATTACTGTAAAATATTATGGGTATATAACTCATTATGAAATTGATAATAATACTTTTTCAAGATTATTGCACTCTCATATAATATTATGGATCTAATTAATAATTTCAACAAGGAAATATGATATTGAGATTTTTTTAATTGATAACTCTTAGAGTTGGGTAGTATTGTCATCTTTAAATCATTACATTTTCTGATTTATAAACATGAGATGTCCTATTGTGTTTTATTTATATTTTGAGAATGTTTTGTAGTCTTCAGAATTTTTGCATACTAATAATCATTTTAATACTACTGCACATGGAATTTTTTATTAAGTTTTTTGAATATACATTCTTGGTATGTAGAAACAGTTTTGTCTTAAGTTGTTTTCTAAAACCTATTTATTGCATTAGGATTTTCTCTTTTTTAATATTTTGCCTTTTATTGAAAATAGTTTCTTTTTTCATGCAATATAGTCTGACTATACTTTCCCCTTCCTCTATACCTGCTACTTCTTCCCCACCCCTCTCCTAATCAGAACCACTGCCTTTCTGTCTCTTATTAGAAAATAATAGGCTTCTATGACATAACAACCAAACATGAAAATTAAAATATAATAGGATAAAACAAAGCTATCATATTGAATTTGAACACAGTACCCAACAGAAGGAAAAGAGTCTCAAGAGCAGGCAAAAGAGTCAGAGACTAACTCCTCACAGTCAGGAGTCCCATAAAAATACTTAGATAATAGCTATAGTATATAAGCTGATGACTTGATGCAGACTTATATAGCCTTGTGCTTATTGCTCCAATATCTGTGCACTTATATGCACTTTGCTTAGTTCATTCAGTGGGCCTTGTTCTCTTGGTGTGCTCCATCCCCTATGGATCTTACACTCTTTCTGCCTTGTCTCCAACAGGATTCCCTGAACTCTGAGGGGAAGGAATTAATGAAGACCTCCCATTTAGACACCAACTCAGCCTCAAAACCTTTGACCTACAATCTGCCCTGTGTGCAAAACATACTGACACAGAACTTGTGGGAGTAACCAACCAATGTCTGATTTGACTTAAGGCCCATTCCACAAGAGGGAACCCATGACACTGCTTAGGTAACCAAGAATCAGAAACTAGATAGCCCAGAGACCTAGGGTAAAACCAAATATTACTGGTATGAAAAAAGGTACCAAAATACTTTCCTGGGAGACAGAGCTCGCAAGTGCTGATTGTGACCAAGAGAGCCTGCCAGTGCTGATTGGGACCAAGAGATTCCTTCAGCCCTAATTAGAACAAGAGCTCCCATTGGACCAAGAGTATCTATCGGACCAAGAGAGGCCTCCCGCAGACACAGACACTGCCCGCACCAAGTGGAGGAAGAAATGGGTAGATGCCAGTACAAAAATACAGTCAACAACATAAAGACAAATATGACCCCATCAGGACCTAGTGATTCTACATCAGCAAGACCTGAACATCCCAACGCAGAAGAAACAGAAGAAATTGCACTTA
>LZPO01115351.1:1582370-1596389 GCA_001675575.1 Neotoma lepida | reverse complement strand
TGGGATCAGGTAGAGTGGAGTTGGAAGGAGTGGAGGGAAGTAAAATTGTGGTCAGGATGTATTATGTAAGAGAAGACCCTATTTTTAATTTTAAAAAGACAAAAGGAAAATTTTAAAAAGAAGTTAAATCTTCAAAATAGTTTTATGTGAACCCAAACAATAAAACCCATTTCACTTCTAATGTTTCATTAAAAGGAAGGTTAATTGTTAACTCATCCAGTATTAAATTCAGCAATCACTTATTGACCCACAAAGATTTGCATCATCATCATCATTTGTAAAACAGTGTGGAGCTATGACTATAGATATTGTTGGGTCTGCCTGCAGGCCAGTGGTCCAGCTGGTCTCTTCCTGGGGCTGAGTGGGATGGTGAGTGTCTATGGCCCCGACCTTCCCTATTTCCTGGAGAGAAGCACACTGAGCCTGGAGCCTCGTCAAAGCAGGAACTCACTTTATTGCATCAAGCAAGGACTTATATAGGGTGGAGTGAAGGGGAAGGAGTCATGGGGTGATGTGGTTAAGGTTTGAGGGCCAATGATATTTTTCTATGAGAGCGGTAGCTAGGTAGAGGCAGTTTTGGGTTGGGCTGTGCTGAGTCACTCATAAGTGGAAGTCATGGCCCAAAGACAGGTCCCCAAACTCGAGTTAGGCTCAGGAAGTTATACTGGGCCTCACACCCAGGCCTTATGCAGCCCATCAGATATCACAATTGGTCCTTAAGGAGAAATCTGACTAGATAGGCTCTGTCTGACTGAAGAAATAGCCAGAGTTTGAGTGCTTAGAGAGCATGTTCTTATATGTAAACCAATCAAAATCATTGAAAAAAATTAGAGGAATGATGTCTGGAAGGTAGAACAGAAGAACCACAATTTTTACATAGTTGACTACAGATATATGTGTAAGGAAAGACCAAAATTTTTAACTGAATTTTTAAAAAAATATTTCTGCACATAACAGATATTTCAGCATTGAATTATTTTGGGTTTTGTAAAACACACTGATGTAAACTGTAGAGAGTGACTTTCAAATTCATTACATGTATAGAGCAAGTGAAATCACCTTATCACTAAAGCTGGACAATTTGTGAATTCTGGGAATGAATGTGAAGTGATGAGATAATCTCCTATATTTTAACTCAATCAACTTAATTTGATGCAGGTCACAGTACCATTGATAGGTCCCACTTAGAAGGCTAAGTTCATTCTCCCACAACCACAGCAATTTGTCACCAGTCTCCTTCCAAAATGTTTGTAAGCCTTATTCTGAGTTTAGAAACTTTTTTTTTTAAATCTAAGGTGAAGTGAATGTTGTATGTGTTATTTACCCTTCTTGGCCAGAGCAATTACTGGGTTCAAGTATGCAAAAGGAGAAAGGTAGACCTTTGATCTTGAGTGAAATTTTTAAAAATGTAGTTGAACAGTGGCAGTTTGGAAAAAAAAACATTTTGTGCACTGTAGATCAATAAACTAGAATATTCAATGATCTTCAGCTGGATGCCAATCCAAAAGTACAGGCAAGATTTGTTAGAATCTATGAGAAGTTTAGAAGCAAGAGTGAGAAAAATATAAGAAATAATTGCAGCAAAATCAATGATTTCAAAATCATTGAAAAAAATTAGAGGAATGATGTCTGGAAGGTAGGACAGAAGAACCAAAATTTTTACATAGTTGACTACAGATATATGTGTAAGGAAAGACCAAAATTTTTAACTGAATTTTTAAAGCATTATTTCTGCACATAACAGATATTTCAGCATTGAATTATTTTGGGTTTTGTAAAACACACTGATGTAAACTGACTCTGTAGATTATCAAACAGTTCAACATATGTGTCAGGAAAACATAATATCTGGTGAAAAAAAACACTCTTTGAGATGGATATATATACTGACCTTCAATTAGGCTTCAGGTTAAGACAACAAGAGAAAATCAATAGCTTATTTTCTCTCACTTTTACTCTTATTCTACTCACATTTTGATGTTTGCTGAGATGAAAGAGTCATAACACTAACAACAAGCATCTCTGCTGAACATCCAATAGGCTTAAGAAGTCACACTTTAGATCAGTCTTTGTAAATCTAGCAAACGAGGTCTGTCAATATATACCCATCGTTCTGTATACAACAATGTCTACCCCATTTTTAGAACCAAGGGACATTTCCCCTTGTGCATCTTATACTCTATCTCTACTGTCAATCTCAAAGACTCTTTGCAATGAACTTTACAAGAAAGACATTGGGTAATAGGAACTCTGATCATTGGGGAATAAATCTTTGACATTGAAGCATGCTGTTCAATTTCATCATTCTTTGTAGATGTCAAAATGAGCATCACCTTCCACTAGGGAAGATGAAATTTTGCCCGTTGTCAAAAATATCCACTGGGAATCTTGCTGCAATAATGTTGCAGACAAGAAATAATTATAGATGGTCTATTGGATTGCAATAAGAAAAAAGAAGTTCAAAGCCTGGAAGTTATCTCTCTCCTCCTGATTTTTCCCTGATCATTCTATATGTAGTTTTTCAATAGAATTCCTGTAGGCAAGATAATCAACTATGCCATTTATACTGGGCTATATGCCATAGATGTTCAGAATAATTAGAGACATTATAAAGGGAAATTTTTTATCTGCTGTTTTCCCATTAACTTACAGCTACAAAACAAATGACATTACAGCCAGTGCACTGCATTGTCCTGTGGATTTTGAAATGTTTCATTTTTATTAATGCACTGAATTCTATTATCAAATCATGAGTATCAATATCATTCTTTCATTGTCTTTCTATTTATTTACAGCAGCACCTCTCATAGCAGGGACATAAAGAGCCCAAGGATGTTATGCATTGTTGTAGCACATTGGGGTATTTAACAGGGTCCCTTTCATATGATACAAGGCAAAATGGAAATTTTCAAGAAGTATGCATCCACTATGCATAAAGCTTATATGTTCGCTCTTCTTAATAAGGTAAAGAAAATTCATGAACTAAGTGTGTAAATAATGTAATAATCATAGTTTCTGATGGGCAAGCTAAACATATACACATGCACACACAGACACACATGAGATTAGAATGATAGCTATCACTTTTTACTTTTGCACATTATAGACAACAAACTAAAAACTTTAAATTTGTACTTTCTAAATTAGTCATTAATGTACTCCATTCTATCATATAACACTGTTTACAATTCACATACATTCTACTTAGCTAATGCAGCAACTTCTATAAGAAGAACGTGAACTAATTTTATTTGCTTCCCTGTCTGCATGGAAACTGCCTGCATAGGTGTTCCTATGCTGTTGAATTTATATTCCCAGAGTAAGTTTGAATTCTGCCTCAGGTTCTCCTGCCTCAGGGATCATTGGCCCCTGATCCTTGACAGGGTCTGGAGGGTAGGAGGGGCGGGCAAGTGAGCAGGGTGAACAGCTTATAGGTCAATGGAGACAGCTCTCCAGGAAGATAGTTTAAGAGTTACAGCCCCACTTTATTCCATAAAAGAGGGGGATATAAAGGCTGGAGACAGTGGCTGGGGCATCACCTAATTTGCATTAAACAGCATGCTCCTATCATAAAGCTCCTAGTACAAGTCGTAGTTATCATATGTAGAAACAGGGTCCTATTGTAAAACTTCTAAGTACAATATCTAATTACCATGTGGGCTGCAGAGGGAAGAGTTCTAACAGAGAACTATGTCAAGGGTCACACTAGAGATAAGTCAGGTATCCAGTCTTAGGGGAAGCTTTCAGATAAGGCCTCCGTGCCTGGAGACCTTCTCCAAATTGGGACAGGTAGAAAGCAGGAAGTCTCACTGGGGAGGGAATGCTACAGGTTGTCCAGGTTGGAGAGAGCTGCCAGGCCCCTGCAATCTCTGACCAGCAAGGCCTCCCAACATCATTATGTCACTTACTTCCTCAAACATCACTCTTACCCTCTAATCATCACTTCTGTAATGAAGTCATAACTCTTTAGCACGGATTTTAAAGTTGGTTATAAACTGTTTCTGGGTTTATTCAAAATTTAAAGCTAGTGTTTTCTTTTCATTCTCTATGTCCCAGCACCACCAGGATACTGTCTGTTTCTTCATTACTTTTCTATTGCTGTGATAAAACACCATGACCAAGACCCTTTATAAAAGAAAGCATTTAATTGGGTGCAACAGTTCCAAAGGGATAGGAGTCCATCACTATCACAGTGGGGAACATGATAACAGGCAGGCTGGCACGGCGCTAGGGCAGCAACTGAGATCTTATCTCCTGATCCCACAAACAGTAGGTAAAGAACACACTGGGGATGGAAGGAAGGCTTTTGAACATTAAGCTCATGCCCAGTGACACATCTTCTCCAACAAGGCTAAACATAATCCTTCCAGCACAGCTAGCATCTGGGGAATAAGTATTTGTGTCATAGAAATTTAACGATTTAATATGAACTTCTCATTAAAACCACCACAGCATGCTCCACCCATATTAATATAGATTTACTTCTGCTTCTTTACCCCTAAGCTAAGAAGGGGCAGAGAAAATAGCTTAATAATTAGATTAACTCAGTTTCAGACTCATCTCTAGTACATACCAGTGGTATAGCTGTGGGCAGGTTAATCAGTTCATTCTGATTCTTCTATAATATTCCTAATCTTTAAGGCTGGTGGTGGTCATAGCTACTACATACAGTTACAGTGAAGACAAAGAAGCTTGTGACACATTTCTTGATATGTAATGAATGCTTAGCAAGCATTATTTTTTATTATTAATCACACAGGTCAAACAATATTTCCTATAAATTCTACTCATTGATGGTATATTTCTTTTATAGATCAATGCATATGTCTTTGTATAGACATGAGATATAGCCTTGTATACATTTTAAATACTTTCTCTGTATCTTGCTTTTAATAACCTACCATCCTCTATCCCTCTACTACATTGCATTCTGTTTGTAGATATTTTACTACACTTAAAACAGTAGCTTGCATACTATAGGTGAATAATAAGCATGTTGAGTAGAACAGAAAAAATCTTACAAGATTCCATACTAAGAAATATTTTTGCATGATTATGTATTGTAGAACTGTAGCAATGAAAGTAATTTTGCCTAGCATTCACCAATGCTAACATGGAAATGCCCAGAGGAAGGACTATCACATCATTTAACCTACGTGTCTTTTCTCCACTCCCTTTTAACCATCCTCTCAGCATACCACAAACTGACTGCCAATTCAAACATATGCCATGTGTGCATAGTTTCTTTTTGCTCAAATTGGATTAAATATGCACATATGCTGTATGACAATTTGTGCTGTCTGGCTTTCTAATGGTGCTTATACAATCAAATAGCATTTTGTTTGCTGTTTACCAGCACAGAGAGTTAGGACAGGATTCCTTTGCAGCACTTAGGGTAGAAGATTTCAAATAATTTCTACCTATCCAACGAAGCATCTAGCATGCAATTGGTTTATTCATGGTACTAAATTACATTCAGTCTCTGCTTTACTGGAATTCATGGGACAGTAGAAAGTTCACAGATTGGTAGACGGTACATGTTTTATTTACCACTGAGGACATGTGAGAGTAAATTCTTCTCTAAAAATATAATTGTGCTCTATCCAGGGTTCATGCCAGTAGATTACAGTGTATAGTAACCCTGATACTAAACAGACAAGTTCCAACAATGTGCTCTGCTGAGTAGTCTTGTTTTACTTGTTTTACCAACTACTGGCAGTTCCTTAAACTGGTTATATTCTCTCTTTGGACTTTTATTCATAATATATCTTCTGCCTATAAAGTCACTCTTCCTGTTATCCACAACTCCTTTTCTTTTTTGTCTCTATTTCCATTTGACATTTTAATTGAACTTCTGAGATACCTTCTGTGAAGCCAGCAAACTGTCATGTTCCTTTTCTGCCCTGCAGCACTGTGTGTTTCTACCCTATGGCACCTACCACAGGGACTAGTGATCACCAATTTACATGTATCTCTCTTAATTGTGCAAAGGAAAAATACTCACATGGATTTTATTCATCTTTGTATTTCTCAAGCTTTTGGGCATGTAATTTATAATACCTTCTCATGAGAAAAAAGGCATAAAAACAATGGCTATGCTATGAATTAATCCATGTTGTCATAAAGAAACCAACATTCACACTCAGTGTCATTTTCTTCTCCCCCAATTCAAAATATACACAGAAGATACAGGAGTTCCTGTAAAAAAAGACCCTAAAGTACTATAGCAGTTAACACAGTTATTGGACTCACACAGAGATAGAGATTCAAATTCCAGCTGTGTCTCTTACTAGCTCTGTGACCTCAGGCAGATTATTTATTCTCTCAGAACCTCCATTTCTACACTTGTGAACTGTGGATCATTCAATGTACTTATGTCAAAGAGTGATTATAAGAGTTTAACAAGATATAATAAAATGCCTCATGGTTCATGATGAAATATCAACACCCTATCAATAATAATTATTATCTTTTTGCTTAATTATAACCAGAAAATAGATAAGATAATTTTACTGGGAACAATTTCCAGAAAAGTTCTTCATATCACTTCTCTAGAGTGTTAAAAAACTTTTCTGGTAGAATACCTGTTGACATGTATCAAATTAGAATTACATGTTACCTAATGATAGTCAACTTTAATGAGAATGACTTAGTTAATAGTTTTATGTTATCAATATAATTGCATCTTTTATTCCATGCTGCTAAATTTCTTCTCATTACTTTCCAATAGATTTTCCTCTTAGTTTCTCTATTTCTTTTTCCCAAACCCTAAATGTGTCATTACTGGCACTTGGGAATTGTTGAAGAGGTAAATATACAGAAGTATTGAAAAATGGGTATAAAACCCACATTGAGGACTAAGTTCTAGTGTTTTATATCACAATGTGTCTATTATAGTTAAATATATTTCACTTTATATTTCAAAACAGCCAGATTTGTAATGTTTCTGTGACAAAACCCAAGTGTTTGAAGTATTAAAAACATTACACACCACATATCAAATTATCGTACTCCATTCCATAGACATATAAAATTATGTACCAAATGGAAATAGGAATGGAAAAATTACTGTTAGTGTCAGGGATTAATTCAATACTCTTATAATAATAATGAAAAGATTTTTCTATATTCCAAGAACTAGTTACCACATCTACTTTACCTGGAAAAGTATGAGCTGGTTCTCACATGGTTTATTTCTGTCATTGCAAATAAATGTGAATTTCTTTATCTCCTTACTATGAAGCCATCTAGGGCATACTCTATTTGCATTTAATTTTACTCTAAACACGTCCTTTCACAATCGTTGTCTTATTTTCTTCTGAATCTGCCAGTACAAAAAGCAAAGATTTATCCAGGTAGTGAGTCAATGTCATTTCACACATGCCCCATGAATGTCACACATTTCACACCTGCAGCATTCTTCAGAGATCTATAGAAATCTAAAACTAAGCATATAATAAGTAAATCTGTGTAAGGTGCACGAGAGAGCACAATATGCAGGCTTCTAGGAAACATGTCCAAATATCTCGGATAATCTTTGAAATTATTATAACCCCTCATTTCAATATCAAATGAGTAAAACTGACCCAAGAACTTCCCTTTGCTGGGATTTATTCGGCTTGCTAACTGCCAAGCATAAGGTGTTTTCTTATACTTAGAGCATCTGACATGTGTTGTTTAATATATTCCTCTATAAAACAGGTAAGTTTTCATTGTAACTTCTCAGAGACTTCATTTAAGGAGTATTGGCATTTGAATTTGGTTCAAAAGCACTCTAATTTGGGGTATGCATATGTAAGTACATATATGTGTCTTTAAATATGTGTGTTTGTGTTAGTGCAGGTGTTTGTGTGTCATGGTTCATACGTTTAAGTTAGAGGACAATCTTAAGTCTTGGTCTTTGTCTTCTACCTTCTTAGAGGCAGGGTCTCTGGTTGTGCACCACTGTATACATCAGGTTAGGTGGCTCATGAGCTTCTGGGAATTTACTTTTATCTGCCTCCCATCTCCCTGTATGTACACCAGATTATAGATCTGTACTACTACACCCAGTATTACAAGAGTTCCAGGGATCCAAACTTTGATCTTCATACTTGCACAGCAAACATTTTATCAACTGAGATGTCTTGCCAGCCCTCTTATTACCCTATATTTCTTTCAGGAATGATATAGTTATAGCAAACAGTTAATAACCTGTTTTCACAGAACTTCCATTGCATATACTCAATCTATTTTGGTTATAGAGAAAGACAGAAGAGTCTTTGATGACCTTTAACAGGCTACAGGTTACAATACGGAAATATGTGTGAGAGAAAGACAAAAAAGAAGCTTTTTAAAGGAAGTGAATACTTGGAGACACTTTCATTTCAAAGTATGTTCGAGTATGAGAAAAAATTTAGGATGCTCTTTAATGCATTATGAACAGATGGAGACGCATCATATAATGTTGGCATTCTAGAAGACTTGGGTCAAGAAGGAGAAATCAATACTTCATGCATATATAACTTTTTCCTTTCAAGAAGCTCAAAGCCTTGTATTCTTCTTCATCTGAGCAAAGTTAGAATAACTAAACAACTCTGACTGAAAACTTCATCTTGTTTTAATAAGTTAATATAGATATCACATCATCTTTTCTTTAAATTTCTAGTTAGTATTTTACTCTAGATATATATGGAGAAAGAATAGGATGTTATCTAAAACTGCTCATGTTTTTTCAATATATATTGCTGGTTCATTATTCAAGTCATAGAAAAGGCAAGTTAGGTGAGTTAACCATTCCTTCTTTTTTGCTGTGCATGTGTGCCATATCTTAAAAGTTGGAAAATAAGAAGTTCATTAACATTCCAATTATTGACCTATCAGATTCCTAGCAAAGACAGTCATGAAGTGCATAACTGAAAGGAAGAATGAAATGAACCACCTGAAAACAGCAAGTAATGAAGAAACCAGCTATTTTAGAGCCAAGATTTTATATTCCTATAAAAGTAGTACTGTACAGAAAATTAAAGTTATCATTTTACTTAGCTTGGCTATTTGGATTACTGTGCAAGCATTATGCCTAACCTATTAGAATGTACTGCTATTTTAAAGGTATCGTCAGATACTTTCCAAAACAGATAAACACACAACTGTGAACATAGTTAACTATATAAAAAAGAGAGGTAGGAAAATATTTTAATAGAACATCAAACTGCAGTCATTAGTTGACATGATGATTCATACACATTGAAAGAATATTTTCTGCAAATGGAACAGCAGGGTGTGGAACCATTACTTATATGGGAAAGAGAAAGAGATGGAATTTCACTGAACAAAAGGTATATTGGGGCAAGGGAATACATGAGGATGAGGAAACTCAGGTTTATGTGTAACAGGGGAGGGCCTTCAGTTACAGGAATATAAGGAGGTTTTTTTGAGGACAGGAAGAAATAAAGATAATCTTTTACATTTAGAATAGCATGTGTTGACTTACACTTTTAAAGTTCACTCTGGGGAAACTTAAGGTGTGATGGGTTATTTACTGTTTTTATTTTTATAATAAAGGGCCATCAATACATGTGTATAAATAACTTTATATCGTATTCAGTATATATGCTTGTATTCACAACTATGAACTGACAATGATAGTAGCAAATGAAGATTCAGGGCACAGGTTTTATTTTTTGTGTACTTTTGTATGGATTGCATTTATTTTTACCATGTGTCTTACCCGTGGTTCTGTGTAAGCAGAGCCTTAGGCTAGATTAAGCTGTGCTGACATCTTATATGAGAGGGCAAGCCAGGGATTTGAGAGCAAAGAATAAAAGGAGAAGAAAAACAAAGAAATATGTGAAGCAACATGAAGCAATGGATTCCTAAGGTGGAATTTATTTCGGTTGCTCGCTATGAGGATAGCAGAAGGTTGGTCTTAATGTGTTTGTTTGGCATTGATGGTGCTGGACTTCTCTGTGGAATTTGTAAAGGGAAACTGCTCATTTTAGTAACTCTTAGAAAGAAGCAGAAAGGAGGGTTATGTCTGCCTGACTGTCGTAGTGGTATTGTTTGACTCTTAGGGAACTACCACTTTCTATTTCCAGGTCATCATCGTTTAGCCACTAAGAGAGTACTAGGAAAGACGAGCAGCATAGCCTAACAGTCAGTCCGTGTATGGAAATGAGGGAATGACCAACTGAACTCAGGCTTGTAATGTAGAATTTGATGAGTACAGATTCGTGGGGCTTTAATTTGCATTTATGGTAAATGACTAACTCCATAAAATGGTGGCCGTGCTGTCTAGGAGGTGGACAAACACATTTTGAACATTGTCTATTAATGTCATTTGTGCAGATGCACAAGTTATGTCCAAAACATTTTTAAATGAGTCGTTTAAAACTAATTTGAGAAAAAAATTCTGCTTCTATCAGTAGAGTGAAGTATAATTTGAAGAACAGAAGAATGTGAAGATTCTAGCTAGGAATGGAGGTTGGTGTCTGTTTTTAAAAATGATTTCTCTTATATTTTGAATTTACAACATAATTACATCATTTGGCCCTTTCCTTTCCTCCATCCAAACCTTTCCATATACACTCTTTCTCTTTTTTCAAACTCTGGGCCTTATTTTTCATTGATTGTTGATTATGGCTTAATGTATCATTAACCAAGGTGGTATATTGCCAGTGCAACAACAACAACAAAAACACACAAGTATAGCAACTCTAAATATTTCTTATATTTGGAAAGCAGCTATTTTTTTTCTACAACTGGTTTTTCTAAAGAATTGTCATTATTGTTTTCTTATGCTTCTTACCCATTATACCTCTACCCTCAGCTCCAAGACATCTTTTGAGCATTAGCACAAAGATAGGAGGTTAGGTTAGATATTGAATATTTGAGAATCTTGAGATACAAAAAAGTGTAAAATGTTGCAATGTCAAACAATACTAAAGGAAGCAAGCAAGTTCTGTATTTCCCTCCAAGGGTTTTGAACATCTGAGGGCTTTTGATTCTCAAACCACAGTGCATATCAGGATTTTCTGGACACCTTGCTAAATATGTGGACTCCTAAACTTAAACTTTCTCACTCATTAGGTTTAAGGGAGTAGGAAAGGGTAGATGAGTGAGGGGAAGGATAGTATTGCATTGAAAGTGGACACTACGAATATTCCAATGTCATCTGTTGGTCATCACATTAAAATAAAATTTTGCTGAATGATTTTTCCCTGTGTGTTTTGCTCGCATGTATTTCTGTGCACCACATTGTGCCATTTGAAGGAATGCAGTCTTTCAGAATAACCCTGCCTCAGGGTCTAGTGAGACATGATACTGGTATCCTGCCCTTTGTTGGTCTGGAAACCTGACTTCTGCTCTGCCACCTTCTGGCGTGTAAATTCCCATATTCAAATTCCAAATCATCATCAGTTATGGGAGATCTTCCTGGAACCTCCAAACTTTCATGTCTACGAAACACGTGGCTATGTACCCTTCAACATTTCCTTTTCTTCCATAATTAAGAAATCCCGACTTATGAGCTTAACACATGGCCATGGTCTGCTGAATTTCACTGCTAAGCTGAAACTCATTACCTTTTTATGTGCAATGTTCTTGATACAAACAAAGCCATTGACAACCACAGAATCAAATTTCTTTCCACTTGGGACCTAATAAAACTAGAAAATAATAAAAACCAGTGATGTAAAAAAAAAGAAAAAGAAAAAAAAAGAAAAACAGCAATTTTTGCTAAGTGCTATTGTTCTCTGGGGAGTTTTTTGTCTATTTAATATATAACAATAATTACATCAATAGTAACGTTTGATCAATTAAAATATCTATTTGTCTGAGTCTGATATCTGGTATAATTATTAATATTTGCAGTAAAAAACATAATAAAAGAAGGTGGCAGGTCCTGGCTATATGTATAGTAAATCTGAGAGATTCAAGACTAAAAATTTAAGGGATATTTTTGTTCTGAAATGAAATGGCCATTATACACTAAATATTTATCTTGTGAAACCTGTATACAACACCTTAAATGTGTGTTTCATATAGAACTTCCAATTACTCTACAGTAGTATATTGTTTGCATTTTCCCATGAGTTATCAGAGACTCAGAGAGGCATGCTGTTTTGCCAAAGATGTGCAGCTCCAATCGTGGTGGTCAGGATTGAAATTGTGGCATCAATTACCAGCATTTGCCAATATATTCTATTTGATTTTTCTTCCAGGGACACAAAGAATTATGTTACATTGTTTCCTTAAAGTTAGAAGATGTCATATGTCTAGTTTTGCATAATGTAATAAAATCAAAGTGAAAGTTGGATATGGTAGCTCATGCTTGTAATCTTATTACTCTGACGCCTGAGGCAGAAAGATTGCTGTAAATTCCAGACAAGACTAGGCTACAGAGTCAGACCTTGCCTCAAAAATAAGCAATAAATGAGTAAGGAAATCAATATATAAAATCAAAAGTGATACATCAATTTCAGAATAATTTTTGTAAATGCTTTTCTTAACTTGTCAGCCATGACTTTCCATGCTGTAACCTACTAAGATGATGTTATGTCCTTTTAAACTGATGGATCATTCATGGGCCTGAGGATTACACACAGCACTCTAAGCTCCTCAACTTCACCTCCCACACCCTGTGTTTACTTCTCAGGTAGATAAAAATAGTAGGATATAAACCTTTTATTTTATCTAAATGTCATATGTGTGATTATTTTTACCTCATATAATTACATTATATTTACATATACAATCATATATATGTGAGATTTTTATATATAAGCATTTTAGTTGCATAATTTTTACTATTTTCCCCTCTCCAACTCCTGCCATTTCTCCATCATTCCCTTTAAATTTCATGACCACTCCTTATTGTTCCATGCACATACATACATGCATATATACAGCCTATTGTGTCCATTTAGTGTTGCTCATAAGAACATATATTTAGTGCTGACCAGTTTGGATTGGAAAATGTATCAGCAGGTCTGTCCATGTAAAAGATTCTTCATTTTTTTTTATCAGTCATTGATTACCTATAGCTCTTCATATAGGAAAAAGTAGGGTCTTGTGAGATTTCCCAGCTCTACATCAGTATGTCAAGTTAAGTTATTATGCCAGTCTTATTTATGCAGTTCTATTGTTGAGATTTCATGGGTGCAGCTTCCCCGTAGCATATAGAAGATACTATCTCACAGCAAATGTTCTGGTCCTCTGGCTCTTACAATCTCTCAGGACCCTCTTGCTTTATTTTCCCTGAGCCTTAGGTGTAGGAATTGAAGTGTGTATATACTAGTTATGGTGACTTATTCTTTACCTTTTGATATGTTATGCAAGATCTCCTTTTGCAGTGAAACAACAACAACAACAACAAAAACCCACCACCAACAAAAAACTCTGATTAAGGGTAAGATGCTAAGAACTACTCTTATATTTGTATATAGGGATAAGTAATTAGAATACAGTTAGAAAAAGCATTGCCTTTTGCAAAGTGGTGTAGTAGACTCTCCTCTAGTGTCTATAACCTTTGCAGCATGGATATTTGGCCAGGTTTACAGTACCAGATATGAAATTACTCCTATTGAGGAGGCCTTAAATCTAGGAAGACAGCTTTTGTTTATATCTAAGATAATAGGGTCACTGTTGCACAAGTGGGGTTATGTTACCAGGCCAGGCATTGTTGTGCTACATAAACTTTACAGCTGGGTAAGACTGTGGATTGCTTTTCTTCTTTGGCAACTTGCACAGCATTCTCCAACATTATGAGAGCTTACCACTGATTCTTCTAGGTTAGTTCCAGCTGGATTCTTGCAAGCCCTGTGTTTGATATGATGCCTTTAGCAATAGGACTATACCTTCAAGTTCTGAGAAGAAACCAAGTGAAATGGTAATAGGCTGTATTGTTTTGGGAGTCTCTAGTACCCTGATAACCAACAATGTGTATGGGAGTTTCCTTTACCTGGTAATGGAGTTCTTGTTATATAGTCTATGGCTCTCACTCTGTGTGGTATAACTCCATTGTGTGAGTGGATGCATGCC
>LZPO01115351.1:1550849-1565774 GCA_001675575.1 Neotoma lepida | reverse complement strand
GCTGAGTAGTACTCCATTGTGTATATGTATCACATTTTCTTGATCCATTCTTCAGTTGAGGAGCATCTAGGTTGTTTCCAGGTTCTGGCTATTATGAATAATGCTGCTATGAACATAGTTGAGCATGTGTCCCTGTGGTATGATTGAGCATTCTTTGGGTATATGCCCAAGAGTGGTATAGTTGGGTCTTGAGGAAAATTGATTCCCAGTTTTCTGAGAAACCGCCATACTGATTTCCAAAGTGGCTGTACAAGGTTGCACTCCCACCAACAGTGAAGGAGTGTTCTTCAAGGGAGTTCTTACAGATGCTTCGGTTCTGAGTCTCTCCTTGGGATGATGTGTGGGGAATAGCTTCATACTTCAGTTTTGGAGCACCCTTGCAGTCATGCCAGATAAAGTATTCTTTTCTTCCAATATTGTCAAGGGGTTATTAGAAAGGCAGTGGAGCCAAAGAGTTGCAGTTTAATCCTGGCTTTCTCCTTTCTCTCTACAAACAAACAAACAAACAAACAAACAAACAAACATCTATGTATTTTAATGCATGCCTATTTGTGAGTGCTCATATGTATGAATGTGTACCACGTGCGTGCCTATTGACCTCAGAGGCCGGGATACTACACAGGATCCTTCAGAACTGGAGTTACAAGCAGTTGTGAGCTACCTGATACAGGTGCTGGAAACCAAGTCCTGTCTTCTACTCTGCTGAGCCATTGTTTCAGCATCAGCGTTCTTATTTCTTAATGATCCTTCCTCAATTCAGAAAATTTCTATATACTGCATCATATTCTCCTGATATAAAAGAGGAATGGTAATAGTATTTAAGACCTCATATACAGGTGTAACTTTAATTATAATTAGCACATTGTAAGCATTCAAATTCAACGAATGTTGCTGGCTGAGGCTCAAACGATCTCATCACAGTTTTAGGCGAACAGGAGTTTCATAAACTAGCATCTGAGCATGTTTTTATGCCTCAACCCAGGACCTGCCATTTATCCTATGTAAAGGATACAGTAACCATCTCCATCTCTATTTAAGTAGCCAGAGACATTGCAAAGTTTGGGCGATGAGAGTTACAAACTAGAATGGAGGAAGTTCTTTTGTCTCAACAGAACTGACTTTTGAGGTAAAGCGAACTTTTGCCAGGCTGATGAGTGCTTTAGCCAAAGGATTTGAAAGCAAGGTTTACCATGAAAGACAGCAAATTGTTTTTATCCAGCATTCTTTATATGAATCAGCCACTGGATTCTTTCTAATCCTTTTTGTCAAGTCTACCATGTCTATTTCTTTCCTTGTTTATTTATCATTCTGCTCGTTATTAAAACAAGCAGAATTAAGAGTCCAATGAAGTAATTACCTACCTATATTTTTCTTTCATCCAGCTACCACCCTGAGTGCCTCAGCAGTGTTAATCATCCCAAAACTCTACTTCTAGGAAGTTGCTGTCCAACACAAACAATTCATTCCTAAAGAACATTGACTTTGGCCTGCCATTCAGAATCTACAAGAATTGGTGATCCCAGAAAGGAGTTGAATCACATTTCCTGAATGTATCTAAACAGAAATTTATCTTTACTGGAATATGAAAAGGCAGAAGTGAGATATCTCAATTAACTCGGTAATTTTACTGACCTTGTTTGTCTTCCAGCTCTAAATTTGCATAGATAATTAACTTTTCTGGGTCATTTACAGCAACTGAATAGGAAGCAAAAGGATAATTCTCAAACCATTCCACAAGGGGGCAGCAAATACTGATGGAGGGGTTGTGTGTCCAATGCTATGTGTCTAGGAGGGAAAATGGGAGGCAAGGTAAAGAGAACTCCAATAATAGCTCCCCCATTGATATAATATCCAATTTTCTTTTAGGTAAAGGTCATGTTGCAGAATCATCAGGGTGCTTGCTAAAAATACAGATATCTGGGTCCTCATTGCCAGAAAACTACTAAAAATTTATATAGTAATTTATAAGATTCACTAAGGACACATAAGTATAAAAATCCTATCTCGCAGTATGCTCCTCAGTATTACCACCGTTCCTTATACCCTTGACACTTAAATAAAAACATCTTTTCTCCATCTCTACATTTGTCAAAATCGTTTTTTTTTCTACTTCAAGCCTGTAATAAATGCATTCTTTTCTCTGATATCTCTCCAGAATCATTTCCTTGAGAGATTATTTTATCTTATGCAATGGACTGACTATGAAGCATTTTCAGTCTTCGAAAGGTGGGGTTTAATTCTTTCATTAAGGATTGACTGCTATTTGTTAATTTAAATTTAAATTTAAATAAGAAGTATGACATATCAAGCCTCCAATCAAATGGAGTATTGGTTTTCTATTCAAATCATATTCATCTGGGAGGATTCATAAACTCCCAATACCTGGACTCTACTGCAGATTTGATTTAATTGGTATGGAAGTCTATATTTTTCAGACCTCCCCAGGAGGTTGTGCATTGTTTCACAATTTGAAAGCTACTGCAATAGAGCAGCATTAATATGTCTGACCCAATTTAGAGGACGGCTTGTGAGCTGCTTCAAGGCATTGGCCCTGGTGTTGGAAGAAAGGAGATAAACTACTTCTCAATAGTAATTTCCACAAAGACAGTTGGAAGCAAGTGTGGAGTTTAAACAAGGGAGGTATCTTCTTCAGCATGTGCAGTTACAGCATAGTTTGTATAAAAGCAGATGATAATTGACATAATGAACCTGGAAGGATTGTTACAACCTTTGCGCAGCTAGATATGTGTGAAGAATTCAAATCTGGGAATCTCAGATGAATCTTATTCTAAATCCATTTCCCCTTTGTTATCACATTCAATGTTCAGCAGAATCCCTGGACAGACTGCTAAGCACAAATTCTTTGGAGTCTTTTCCCTTTTGAAATGTTTGTGTGGGTTAGCGTTATTTTTTTCAAGAAAATATATTTTTTTCTTTTTGTTTGCCAGAACAAGAAAAATGTACCTTCAATGCCAATACTTTGAAACAAATAAAATTTGATCTGACCTAATTCGAGCAGATTTGGGAAAGGTATTTGAATCCACATTGTAGTGTCTCTGTTACTCAACCCATCTAGAGAACAACCCTGTAGGATTCACGTCTAAGAAGAGAACATAGGAACTTTGAAATTTACTTCCTAAATCCCAAATAAATTTTAAAATTCTAATATACCATAATTCTAGAAAAGAATGAATTTTGAAAGGTTAAAAACATCAGTATTTTAATTTTGTACAATAAAGTGAAAACATTTCCAACAATAACAAAAAAGTCAGTCAATAAGGAACAAATTAAATTAACAGTAAATGGAAGTTTACTGACCACTTAACCCTGACCAAGCACTTCACTGAATGTTGTTTTGTTTTGTTGGTTTTGTATTGTGTCAATTTTACTTCTTAACAACTGAGTTAAGTAGTGTCAACGCAGAAACTGTAATGAAAAAAATTAAACAAGTTCAAAAAACTTCATTCAATGAAATTTCAATAGAGAAGAAAGGACATAGGTCAGATTGAACTCAGTTATCCTGAAACAAAGGATAAGAGGAGTTTTCAGAACTGAGATGAACTATTTGAAAATAATTTGATGACTAAGCATGGTAGCATACAGCTGTGTGGAGACCAGAGGCACAGTCAGGAGGACCATCATAAACTTGAGGCCAACCAGGCCTGTGTGTCAAGTAGAAGGTTCTAAGCCATGCAGGCTTATATAATGAGACACTGTCTCAAAATCAACAACACAAAACAAAACCAGAGGATATTAGTTTTGGAGTCATAGGCCAATTCTGTTTGGCTCTATCAAAAGGAACATGAACATTATTGTGTATTTATGATAAAAGTTATTTTAGTAACTTGGAATAAGGTGACCCTTAGAGTTAAGTAGGTTTTCATTTTCCTTTAGAAATTTGGATGATAAAATGTGGTGTTTTTCTAAAGGATGATTCCTGGGTCCTAGGAAAAAATATTCTTGGTTTAGAAAACTGACAAGACACCTTTAGCAAGATTTATATGGCAAACCATCAGACATAGGCATTTACAAATAAGAGTTTCCTAAGTGAATGATTGTAAGAACAAAGATTAAGAGTCTACTTTTCAGAAAGCCTGTCAATAGTTTACTCCTGCTGAGGAACATTAGGGCTACCTCTGCAATAGATTTTAATCTTCATTTTACAAATGAAGCAATTGAGGCTGAAAGAAAGGAAGGTGTTTGTTTGTTCTACACTGCTAGTAAATAGGGAAGCCATATCACTTTCAATGTTTGATTGATGATAACAAATTTGTACATTTTGTTACACAGTGTCAACATGCAGATACTTATATACCACAAAGTTTCCAAAACGTCTTCCAAAAGGTTAAATCTCTTTCTGAAAGGGTAGAAAAACTGTTCCACATTTGGCAAAAACAATAGCAACAATTGAAAAAAAAGGGAGTAAAAGTCAGTTTGTCCTTTTCTCTTTTCAAATTCTAAGGAACAAATATGAAAAGCTTGCATTTAGTGTTAGAAGTGGTGAAGACTTCAAGTCATAGAAATTCAAATTATTTAGACTTATTGTTTTGTTTTAAATATATGTGCTTTAGGTTTTACTTAACACTAAAGAAAGTTAAAGCATAGAAAATGAGAGAAAAAGAAAATAAAAATGAATAAGAAAAGTAAAATGAAGGAAATGGAAGAAAACAGCAGTATTAAAAACAATAGAAGAGAGAGATGGTCATAATAAAGAAATAGAGGAAAGAGAAAAGAGTAAGTGAAAGGAAATAGAGAAAATTATGAAATTAAGGAAAATATAAATAAAGAGAAGAGGAAAGATATAGTAATAAAGAATAGAATACAGAGAAAGAAAGAAATTAAGAGGATAAAATATGCAGGAAAGGAGAGAAGGAAAGGATGGAAAAAGGAAGGAGGGGGTGAATATGGATCCAGAATGTGTTATAATTACTTGAAGAACTAATGTTCTCAGTCATCATAAAAGCTAAAAATTTAATTTCAAACATAAAAAATAAAATGGTTAATGCTATGGGTGATGGTTGAAGAGTGGATACTGGAGAATGGGAAATGTAGAGACAAAGAGGAAGGAGCAATGGAAGACTCCCATAAAAGTAGCAGTTACGTGGGGTAGCTTTATCTACATCTATCATATGTCTGTGATTTACTCCTAACAATAATGTTACATATTTAGAAAATCTCCCTATGATTAAAAGGAATATCTAGTTCCTGTAACAATCTATAGCATTCTAGAACATAATATACCTAACGCAAAACTTAGAGGCTGTGATTAGAGTGGTTGCAATGATCACCAGGTTCATCCACGCTGTTACAAATATAATGATTTCCTTTTTTTAAAACTTAAATTATATGCATATATATGCACAGTTTTCATTAACAGAAAATATTCATTAAGCAGCATATTGTACTCTTTTAATGGATTTATCAAGATTTAAGCTTTTGTTTCATATTGGGTTGGAGAAATAGTTGGTATGATTTTGGTCATATTACATTACATAGAAAGTGTATGATCCATATGAAGAATGCTATATGTGAGTCTGAGATGAAAGATTATTGTCTTGTTGTAGGGTCAAATGTTATGCACATGGCTGTTTAAACCCCTTTCATCTAAAGTATTGCTCAATTCCAATGTTTTCTTACTGATTTTTGGAATGAATAAGTGATGTTTTCCTGTTGAATGTGGACATTCATATCATTAACCATATTAAATTATTATCTATTTATCCATTTTGATCTTCTGTGTCTATGTTGTGCATTTAGTTTCTCTGATGTAGGATGAATATGTATTTGTAATGTTTGTATGCTCTTGATTAATTGACTATTCTACCATGATGTAGTGACATTTTCTCTTTTTATAAATTTTTATCATTTATTCATTTTATATTGTGTGTGTTTATTCTTAATATGTTCCATATGCATTTATAGTGTCTACAGATAGCAGATGAGGTCAGGTCCCCTGGAAATGGAGTCCTGGATACTTAGGAGCTACCATGTTGGTGCTGGGAATTGAACCTAAGTTCTCTGCAAGGACAACAAGCACATTTCAAGACTCTACTCTCTCTCCAGTCTCCTACGTTTTTTTAATAGGAACTCTCTTTATTCTTTGGTGTAAGTAACTCATGTGTTTTTTTTTCTTTTCATTTACATTAGATATCTTTGCCTCTATTTCCTCATTTTCACCCTAAATGTGTCCTTAAACCTGAAGTAAGTCTGATGTCATTATCATGTAATTGATTTTTTATTCTTTTTCTGTACATCCAGTAACATGATGTATTTTGATTAGAGAATTTTATCATTTATATTTAATTATGGGGAGAATTAAGTGTTATCAATTGTTATTACTTATTTTTAATTCTCCTTTCCTTTCTGCTCTCTTATGGTCATTGTTGGGATTTGTATTATTTTTCTTCTTTAGTACTTGAGTTTCAACTCCATTTCCAATCTATTTTTGTTTTGCTCCTAGTTGCAAGGATATAAAAGTTTTAACTGTATAGTTACCGTAAACTTTGAGAGAAACATCTTTGGGCTCTAATGGTCTGGTTCAGCTGATAATAACATTGAATATTGATGATATAAAATAAGTTTAGAATTTTACTAGCTGAGATCTTACAGTTTTGATTAATGTATATTTTTTATATTTCACATCAAAAAATTTGGAGTATGGCAGTTATTTTTAATATTTTTGTCTTTTAACTTCAAGAGTAGAAGTTATACTTAGTTACAAATTCCTGATACAGAATTAAAGTATTCTGAATTTTATTGTATAATTACCTTTACTCTGAAGTTTATACTGTCATATGTTTTTGTGTTACTAATTACTGTCTCATCTTTTCAGCTTGAAGAGGCCTTAATATGTTTTGTAAGGCAGTCCTAATGGTGATGTACTCCCTTATATTTTGTTTTTCTGTGACAGCCTTTATTTCTGTAGGACATTTTTTTCTAGGTAAGTTGTTACTGTTTAGCTGTTGTATTAGATGGTTTTCTTATTGCTGTTACTAAACAAATACCTAACAGGACACAACTGAAGGGAAGAAATGTTTCTTTTGTTCTACGGTTTATGGGTAAAAGTCTATCATGTTGGTGGATACAGAGCGGCTAGAGATCAAGTGTTCAAACTCATGCACATATGGAGGCACTTAACATCCAAATTACATTCTCCTCTTAGTCCCTATAAGTTCATGGACATTCCATTTGTTCCGACTCTAAAACTCCCCATGTTCTCTAATAGTCCCAAGGCACTTTAAAAGGCCAAAGTCTAAGTATTTTTTTCTTTTCTTCTTAGACTTAAACCAATCTCCTAACTGTAATTTCTGTACAATTAAAACTAAAAGTTACATACACACACACACACACACACACACACACAAATATTCCCACTCCAAACAGTAGGAATGGGGACAAGGAAAGACCACACCAAAACAAAACTGAAAACTTAGAAGGATAAACATCAAGCTTGAAGCTCCATTTCCATCCTCTGGCATTCACCATAGAATCATTTGTCCCCAGTAGCACTGAGTATCCCCATCCCTCTATTTCTTCTGCCTATAGCACATGTTACCTCTTTCTTGGGCTACTCTCTTCCATATCTACAGTTTTCCTTAATGTGCATTCCATGGCCTCCAAATATACAAAGTATAATTTGGACTTCATGTTCATAGTTTCATACAGTGGTCTCTTTGGACTACCTTGTAAGAAATATGATCCTGTTAATCATTGTCTGGTCTCAGTAGCCTTATGGAATCTTGGTGCAGTTTGTGGGTGTGGTTCAACATAGTAGAGATGACATGGTGACTTGAGCATGATATGGCTAATTATACTATTCACAGACAAAGATCAGAATATAAAAAGGAAATGAAACTCAGCTAGAGAACTTCAAGGTTGACCCCTGGTGATTGACTTTCCCCAGCAAGTATGGTAACACAAAAGCATATAGAGTAAACATCAGACTCAAAGAGCACTAGTGGTTTGTTTGCTTTTCCCCAGCACTCTGTACATGTCTAACATAGACCTCATAACTGTATGAGAAACTCAATGATAGAATTGTATATGCTCTCTAGTGTGAGATTAATTTCTTATCTGTTTGATGGTTTCAGCGTGTACTTTGCTGTTATATTTTGACAGTTTGATTAGCTTGTTTTCAGGTGAACATTCTTGTAGACTTTTATACTCCAGAAGCCTGTGTTTCCATATGTCCCCACTATGAGGAAGTTTCAAGTAATGTGTTTTAAAGAAGCTGTCTTGCTTTGTTGACTCCCATGGGAGGCTTGCCTCTTTCTGAAAGGAGGTGGAGGATGAATGGATGGGGCCGGAGGGGTAAATGGGAAATGGGGGGATGGAATGGGAGGAAAGAAGGGAGGGGAAACTGTGGTCAGTATGTAAAATTAATGAAAAAATAATAAAAATAAGAAACTTCTCTGAGCTGGAGAAATAGCTCAAGGTTTAAGAGCACTGGATAATCTTCCAGAGGACCTGGGTTCAGTTCCCAGTACCCATATGGCAGCTCATAACTGCCTGTAATTCTAGTTCCAGGAGATCTGAAACCCTCATGCCAATGTACATACAAAATAAAATAAATAGCTTTCTTACACGTTTTCTTTCTCTTTCCGTTTTTATATTTCTACATTCTGCATGTTTTTCTTTAAAAACTATTTTTGTTTTATATATATATACATATATATATATATATACATATATATGTGTGTGTGTGTTGTGTGTGTGTGTGTGTGTGCCTGCATGAAATATGTGTATCACATGCATAAATGGAACCTGAAGCAATTTGTAGGAGTTATTGGCTTCCCCTGAATAGGTGATTGTAAGCCATAGTATGAGCACTGGAAACTAAACCCTGACCTTGTGCAAGAACAGAAAGCACTCTTAACTGCTGAGTCATCTGTCTGGCCCCACATGCTAGTTTCTTTATTGAGTATCATAAATTACATATGATTCTTATCTGCTGTTTTCTGTTTTGTTTTGTTTTGTTTGTTCTTTTGTTGTTGTTGTTGTTTCTTCTATGACTGGATAATTCCAAAGGACTTGTTCTAAATTATTCTGTTTGATCATGTCTGCCAGTAACGATTTGTGCTACAGTTTTCCTCTTTCTTTTTCAATATTCTCTGTCTCCCAGTTCTATTTATTTCTATTTTATGATCTATTGTCTTGGGCTTTCTATTTGTTTATATATTGATTTCCTGATTATTTTGTGTTGTCTGTGTTCTTTTATAACTCACTAAATGACTTCAAAACACTTGTTCTGTGTTATATCTCCACCTCTAGTTCTTTGAAATCAGCAACTGGAATATTACTGCATTCATGTGACAGAGTTATATTATTGGGTTTTTTATGTTCCTTATTATATTATTGGGTTTTTTATGTTCCTTAAAGTCTTTGATGACTGATTAAGTTCCCTACACCTGGATGAACCTTTCTGCCAACTCAGCAATCCGAATCAGGCCAAATTACGAAAGGCCAGATTTAATGGGCAGAATGTTCCCGGGTGATTCCCCAATCCCTCAAAGAGGAGACTGGGAGTAGAGACCGGAGGAACCACATATCTGTTTTCCGGGATGCCTCTTGAATACCCAGAGGGAGTGGTCTTGAACCTCTCTGGGGGAGGAGCCAGGTTTGACAGGCTTTAAAGGGGTCAGTTCAGCATAGCCTGCGTTCCAAGGCAGCGTGCACAGGTAGTGCACCAGCAGCTCACGGGTTAGGAGTCTGGGTGGCTTGAGGCGTGGCACTGGGGCTGGAGCCTGAGCCACGCAGGAAACAGGGCTGGTGATAGGTCATTGGGGAGTCTGGGCAGTGTGAGGCATGGTGCTGTGGCTGGAGCCCTAGCTACACAGGAAGCGGAGGTGGAGGAGTGGGGGGTGGGGGATGGCTAACGATAGGGCACAGGGCTGGAGCACGATCCAGCAGCTGCATCCAGAAGTGGGGGAAGCAGCGCTGGAACCAGCTGGAGGACACTGTGCTGTGGCCAGACCAGGGGCTGCCTGCACAGAGCAGGATGCCAGGGGTTGAGGTGGAGCTCCCACCAAACAATGACTGTCCTCACAATTGAAAAAAATATATATATTCTCATCTTTAGTTACTACTACAGAGATTAAAAAAACAAAAGTAGCAACAAGAGACAATCAAGAAAAACTAATTAGCCTGCATGGATGTTTTGAGTTTGTGTTAAGCCAATTACAGTAGATTATCTTGCTCTGTACCTCTCTCTTCTAGGAGAGAATTCCTAGGATCTTCTACTTCCTCTCAGTCTTTCAAAATCAGGGTTAGACTAAGAGTCTTTAATTTTTTTACCCCAAGATGGTGCCACAAAATTCAGTTTGGGAAGGTTAGATGCCTAAGTGAGTAAAGGTGCTTGTCGTCAAGCCTTATAAGCTGAGTTCCATGGCAGAGACACACATGGTGGAAGGACAGAAGGAACTCTTGTTCTCTTATGTGGGTTGTGGCATATGTGTTACATCCACAACCACACACATTTCCCCCACCTCTCCCTTCCTCCCTCCTTCCCTTCCTTTACCTCCCTTTTCTTCTCCCCCACCTCTGTCTCTCTCACTGTCTAGCTTTCCCTTAACATCCATGCAAATGTACATGGGAAATGGTCACACAGAGCCGAAAGTGAGACACAGGGAGTATTGGTGTTGCCTGTGGGTAATTGGAGAAATATTTCAGAGGAAAAACATACCAATGTCTCATGACACTATTTGAAAAACAGGATAATCGTTGATTATGTTGAGGTCTAAATCAAAATTCCTGCTACAATGCACTTCACTATTCTTAGCAAACCCAATTCAGGTATGATGATGCTTTGGTGATTTTGGTTGATTGAGAAAGGGGATTAGTGAGTAGTAGTGCCCTGCGTGGCTGGTGGTAACTTATTATTCATGACACTTGTTTTCCCCTTTGTGAGAAATCTTGAATATGGCATAGGAGAGGTGTGGTGTCTCTAATGGGACAGAGTTTTGTCACCTTTGGTGAAGTTTGTTACAAGTAAAATGAAATTGTAACCCACACCCTTATTATTACATGTTTTCCCAAGAATACCCATTGTAACTTCTTTTCTTGTCTCCCAAACCTCCAAAAAGTCATTCTTGTCCATAGAGAGTGTCATCTCATTTCATATTTCTGTGGGGATATGATAGTTGAAAATTCCTATTTAATCATCATGATTAAAATTTAGGTAAATTTTATATTCTTCAATTTTAAAATATTTTGAAATGATGACTAAGCACACTGTAGAATGAGTTTTACATTAATTGCACAAAATAGATATAGCAGTTTTTTTTTTCTCTATCACATTCAAATTTTGTTTTGGCTCTAGTCTCAGATGCAAGTAACACTTTTGTTTTCTGAATTGTTCTCCACATTCTCTTGTTATTGTTACAAGATTCTTTCTTATCCATGTAAATTGTTATTTCTACATATAATGTCCATTTTCATTGTATCTATATCAGTGTTCAACATGGAATGAGAGTTAACTCTCCAAAAAGGGAAAAGTAACTGTTTCTATAAACTGTGCCTGTGATGGGGAACAAAGTGTGTATACAGATGGTGCACTTCTCAATATGGCATTTCTTTTCTTTTCTTTTTTTTTTTTTACTACTTGTAGACCACTTGGCAGACAAGGTGCATTTTTTAGCTACATATAAGAGAGTTGATTAACTAGTTTAGCTCTAAACTACAAATCAACAAGGGCCCACTGTGTATAGCTTTCTTTATAACAGTCCCTCAAAGGTATCCTTTAGTTTGGAAATTTATGAAGACCATGATAGGGTTTCTGGAGAATGACTATAAAATAGTATTTCTCAAAACTGACCCTGTCCTTGAATCAACCTGGGGAGCTTGTTAAAAGAGTTCCAGGTCTCACATGGTTTTTGTTCCACATGTCTAAGATTCTTTTATTCACTGCAGTATTTTTATTACTAGGTCTGAGAACGTCTTTCTACAAGCTTTGAAATTTAGGTTGTTAGCAATCTATCCCTATTAAAAGGCTTGAGTCATTGCATTATAAGTATCATGAATTGCCAGTATTTTAGTTCAGAGAAGAATCTAAATACCAAATATAATTATGAAAATTTTTTAATTGATTAGAGGTTTTTCAACTGATTTTTCAACCAAACTGCATTTTTCATGGATCATTTTAACAGTACCAAGGGACAGAGAGGGAGCAATGAAGAAAACAGGGCAGATCAAAATCATAGAAAATCCTGAGATTGGGAAAGAAGAATTAGAACATCCAACAGACAGCAAAAGCAATGTTTACAAAAAAAAGTATAAAAAAATGACCTGTCTGATTTTATTCAGGTATGACCTGCCTGACAAGATATATTGATTGGTATAATAGTATCATGAATATTATGGGCGTAACTAGTAACTTTTTTATTGGATTTAAGGTTTACTCCAGGAGTTGTAATCCATACCTGACACTGTCAATTAAATACAATAAAAAGTAATTACTTTTCTCCTCTGGTAGTATTCATAGAACTTTTCAGCACTATGAAAATTAACCAGTTAGGGATGAAGCTTCGAGGTGAGTTCCAGGTTAATTTCTGTATGTTCTATGACTCAAATATGTTGTGTCTTTAGTAGTAACATCTTACCATTAAGTGCTGGAGGGTAACCAACAACACTAGCAATGTTCTGTAATGTTTGGATGGAAGGCTATGGGACCCTTTTGGTTGACAACTCAAGATGTGGTAACCAATTTCTGGAACTGGAGGTTTTATTTGGTAACATATGACATCTAGTTGTAACTTTGTCCTTCTTTATAGGGCAATCCAATATAAAATCCATTTATTATTATTATTAGTTTTCATTTATAAACTACTGAGTCAAATCAGTGCTACTCATAAGCTCACTGATATAAGGTCATCCATGGGAACAGAGGAAACCCACCAGTGGCCACACCCCCAAGGGAAAATGATTCTTCCTTCCCTAGCAGCCACTAAATGTCAATACTCTTTAGTTGTGGGTAGACTTTGTGAGTCAGTCTTATATCTATCCTGGAACTTTGACTGGACTGATCTCTTATTGGTGTTATTAAGGTAGCCACAGCTGCTATGAGTTTATTAGTGCAATGGCCATGTCATGTCCAGATGATATCATTTCACTTTCACAGAAATATTCCTTATGCTGTAATTCTTCTGCACACTCTTCCTTGATATTTCTTTAGCTGTGCAAGCAAGTTGACGTTGCTCTTCTACTTATGGTTGAGTTCTCACAGTCACATATTCTCAGAACTTCAATGAGTTATGAGACTATGTATTAACAGCCGCCTATTGCATAAACAAACTTCTCTGAGCATGGCTGTGAACAGCCCGTATCTATGTATATAGATACCAATATTTAAATAGAAATTTGATAATGTGATCATTTAACAAAATAACAACTCTACATTGCAACGTTTAGAGTTCTGTACAGAATAAAACCATTGATGTCTTTGCTCTTCTAATGGTTAGCGTAACAGTTCAGCACCATGAAATCTAACCATCTGAGAGATTTCCTTGTTAGTTCATGATTGATTTCTGTATGTACTGAAATAAAAGCGCATTGTGTCTTCACCAATAGAATTGTATTTAGCTCACACATTCTGATCATATTCAATCATTTGTGGCATTCAAGAAAGGAACTCAATCAGGAACATATGCAAAAGCCATGAAGTAAAGGTGATTTCTGGTTTGTTTTGCATGTCTTATTCAGCTTGCTTTTTAATTCAGCCCAGGACCAATTGGCCAGGAATGGAATTATCCACAGTGAGGTGGGCTCTCCCACATCAATCAGTAATCAAGACAATGCCCCACTGACTTATTTACAGGTCAATCGAGTAGAGATATTTTCTCAATTGAGGTTCCTTCTACAGAGATAACTCCTGTGTGTATCAAGTTGACAAAAGATAACCAGCATAAATATTTACTATCTGCTTATGGTGGGCAAATAAGAGTAATACTAACAGTCTATATTATTTGAGGGGCTTCAGGGGCTCCCCTAAACAATAACTCATAGAGATGTATCTTATTCCTAGATCTGAGATTTCTTTGGAGAGGGACATTAAAAGAGTAAATTTCTGTACATATGGTTTTCCTACCCCATTCACTTTGGTTATTTCTTCCCTATGTACTCTCATCTTCAAATATCCTAATTTCTCCAATGTCTCCATCTCCATTCATGCTTACACTCTTTTCCCATAATATCCCTTTTAATGTATTATCTTTTTGCCTATGTTTTGCTGCTCCCCTTCCCTTAAGGTATTTAACCCAGTATCAACTTTTAAATTTCCTGGTTTGTACAGACATTACAAGTTAAATACACAAATACAACGATTTGAAGGTAGGATCAAAATATGAGAGTGAATATGTGGCATTTCTCTTTTGGTAACTGAGTTGTGTCACTCAGTGTAATTGTTTTTAGTTTCATGTGGTTACCTCTGAATTTCACAATTTCATTTCATTTACAACGCTATAAAATTCCATCTTTTTTATATTTACCAGGCTTTTGTTATTCATTCATCTGTTGATAGACATCTAGGATGTTTCCATTTCCTAGATATTGTGAATAGAACAATAATGAACATGGATCTACAGATATCTCTGTATTGTTACATAGAGTCTTTTGTGTATGTATCAGAATTGGTAAAGCTGCATCATGATTGTTCTGATACCCCTTTGTCATTAGTATTCTTGATGATAACCATTTTGACTGGGATGAGATGAGCATTTTGATTTCATCTGAATTCTACCTGATAATACAAATATTGAATGTATTTTAAACATTTATTAGCCATTTATATTTCTTCCTCTTTTGAGAAATTTTGCAGCTCATTTTTTTAATTGAGCTGTTAGCTTTCTTGATGTTATGTATTCTAGACAGTAATCATCTTTCAGATACATAGTTGGCAAAGATTTTCTTCCATCCTGTGGTCTGCATTTCATT
>LZPO01115351.1:1519701-1550739 GCA_001675575.1 Neotoma lepida | reverse complement strand
TACAATTGTCTTTTTTAGAAAGTCTGTACTTGTGTCTGTGTGGTGAAGCATATTTCTGACTTTTTTACCTAGTAGTTTCAGAGTATTATTTGTAGTTACGCTTTGTGCAAGGTAATTTATTTTCATTCTGCTGCATGTTGATATCCAGGTTTGCCAGTACTATTTTTTGAACACCCTATCCTTCTTCTAGTGTATATTTTTGGAATCTTTGTCAAAATTCAGGTATCTGTATTTGTGTGGGGTAATATCTGAGTCCTCAATTCTTGTCTACTGATATCTATGTGTGTTTTTGTGCCTGTAGAATGCTATTTTCTTACTATGAATCTGTAGTACAGTTTGAAATAAGGCTTAGTAATGCTTCCCACAGAATACCTTTTGTTCAGAATTGCTTTGGCTATTCTTTGTGTTTTTGATGGTTCCATGAAAACGTTAAGATTTTTTTCTATATGTAATGAGTAACCACAGAATTTTCATTTTAATTGCATTGAATCTGGAGATTGTTTTTGTAAAACGGCTGCTTTAAGCCAAGTAAAGAATTTCTTTCACTGAATTACTTTGTATCATGATGCTGTTCATTGTGGCAATGGAAAGCAAACTAGGGCAGCATTAATGCAGTACATAACAAAGATATAGAAGTCTAACTATATTGAAAAGCTTTATATCTACTTATTTTAGTAATACACTCTCCTTAAGTTTACTTTTAGCATGTGCCTTAATAAAGCTTAATTCCACCCACCTTGTCTTTCTGTAAAAATGCTACCTTGTTGTTCTTCTCTTTTATTTATTTAGAATTTATTGGGCTGAATTCTAATGAACATCTTTGTGACTACTCTCTTTCTTCAGTCATATTCCCCATCATTTTAATTTGACTTTTAAAGTACTTTGTATTAGATAAAGATAACTTTTCCTAAAATTTTTATGGTATTGTTTTATTAATGCCTATAGCTACATTTTCATTTATAATTTAGTATGGAAAACATTTCAGAAGTCTATCAGTCCTAGTTTCATCTATACAAAGCTGCAGAGTTTATTCAACTTAAATACCATTATCAATAAAGAATAATAATAAAATGACAGAAGAATGGAAAGGCCACATTTGTCCACTGGCAATTAATTACTAACTAAATTGATAAGGTAACAGATACAATATCCTCTTTTTTCAATATGTGTTTACAAAAGTAAATTTGTGTAAAGTTAATTTAAGATATCTAGTAGGAAATAGATGAAAACCTTATTAACATTAAAACGAAGTAGATAAAACACATATCATCAGGTGGTATTTAGAAAACAGATTAAAAAACAACACATTCTATTTTTTAATAACTTCCTAAAATATATGTATCCCCTATGGGCTTCCAAAATGTTGTTATTATTTCTTATGAATACTGGGATTAGTATTTCTATTGAATAAACATGGCAGCAGATAGAAGTTACCATGATAGCTAATCTCAAGAGACAGATTTGGGTTCCCAGTTGTACCACTTTGATTTGTAACCACTTTACTTTCTTGGTTATTACATTCTTTGTACATATGTATGTCAGCAGTGACAAATTCAACTTATCTCACTGATTGTTTAGATAAATTAAGAAAAAGATTTATATTAATATATAATTAATATTAAAATGTTACTGCTTTTATTACTAATAATAACCATATTAAATTGAAGTAAATCTTCTTCATTGGAATAAGACTGTGTGTATCTGTCAGGATTAGTACAACTTATAGAATAGAAAAAATAGTTTTGCTTGCAACAATATCTAAAATTCAATAGACATTAAATCCCACATAATTATTTTATATTAATGAAAAACACATCTTAAACTTAAGTAAAGCAATCCTTTGATATGCTGATTTTATGATAAGTATATAGAGAAGATTTTTGAAATAAAAGTATGTATAATGACTACTTTAAAAGTTGCAAATATCTAAAATCAATAATTGCTTCTGTAAAATTATTGTCTTTTTGAAAGAATTAACCAAGAAAAAGAAAACAAAACCTACTTGAGCAAAATTAAAAAGAAGTAATAGAGAACATTTTTTAACTATTCTGTGATATATCTTAACTGGTATATAATAAAATATAAATATATTAAAATCACAGAGAATGGATATAATAAAAAATCCCTTAGATATTAAAACTAATGATTGTATAGTGAGTTTTAAAATACATACTTAAGAAATTCTTTGAGAATTTCATAGAATGGATTTGATCATATTTTCCCACATCTCTGAACTCAGGTCCCTCCTTTCCACACCTACCCAACATTTTATCTTCTTGATTTTTGAAGCAATCCATCCCAGTTGTGTTTTTGGCTATTCACTGGAGAAGTTGATGCAGCAGCCACACCTTTAAAGTAAAGGAATTATCCCTCTGCCAACATCTGTCAGTTACCAATAGCTCCTCAGATAGGCTTTGTGACCACCACACCACATGCTGTAAACTTGTCTCTCTTAATTTTGAATAGGTTATATGTATGCTGTTACAAGTGCTGTAAGTTTATATGTGCATCTTCTATGTTGTGTCTAAAAAGATTGTTTTGTTGTAGTTATCCACAATCTCTGGCTCTTAGAATCTTTTCACTCCCTGTTTTACTTACTTTTCTATTGCTGTGAAGACACTATGAGCAAGAGAGTTTATAAACGAAAAACATTTACTTTGGAATTTGTTTGCAGTTTCAGAGGGCTAGTTCAGGAGCATCATGATGGGGAACATGTTGGCAGGCAGGGAGCTGGAGCAATAGTTGAGAGCATACATGTTGATTCATGGGCAGGATGGAGAGAGAGAGAGAGAGAGAGAGAGAGAGAGAGAGAGAGAGCAAGACTGGATCTGGGATAGTCTTTTGAAGCTTCAAGGCCCACCTTAGGGCCACACCTCTTCCAACAAGGCTGCACCTCCTAATCTTTCCTAAGTAGTCTGCCAACTGGGAACCAAACATTCAGATATATTAGTCTATGTGGGACATTCTCATCCAAACTACCACATGCCCTTTTGAAATGATATACAAACCTTGGCAGGATGAGGTTTGCTATAGATGTTTTAATTATAGCTGAGCTTTCTATGGTCTCTTAATCCCTGCATCTTGTTTGGTTGTGGATCTCTGTATTGATTGATATCTAATTAAAAAAAAAGCTTCTCTGATGATGATTGACAGATGGACTAGTATATGGATATAATGATAATATAATAATATAATAATATAATGATAAGTCATTAGGACTGCATATAATAAAGGGTCACTTTAGAAGAGTAATATTAGTATGCTGTGCCCTAAAGCCTATTGGACTTAATTACAGTGCCAGGTATGGTTCCATCTTAAGGAAGGAGCCTTAAATAAAATCAGAAAATTGTTGTATACTTTCATCACCTTCATGCCACTCCATTATTTCCACAGTGGAATATTATTCAGCTTTAAGGAAAAAATAAATTATGAAATTTGCAGTAAATGAATGGAGCTGGAAACAATTGATCTGAGTGAGGTACCTAGATCAAGGAAGATAAATGACTTATACTTTTATATGTCATTTGCAAATTTTGACTTTGAGCATTTAGATATTCATTTCATTTGAAATAGCCACAGAATTTAGGAAATGAGTAAGGTGCCATGGGGGAGGAGACATCTTTCAAGGGAGGGGAGATACAATACCTTAATATAAATTGGGTAGTGGGGATAAAGGTACAGGCAGGATTAAATGGGGCAGAG
This sequence comes from Neotoma lepida, assembly GCA_001675575.1. Classification (NCBI taxonomy): domain Eukaryota; kingdom Metazoa; phylum Chordata; class Mammalia; order Rodentia; family Cricetidae; genus Neotoma; species Neotoma lepida. Next base: position 1,547,037 of record LZPO01115351.1, on the reverse strand, counting down.
AATGGGATGGCAGGGTAGAGGATGGAATACTAGCAGGGTTACCTAACACTAAGAACATTGTGAAGAAGTCATATGAAAAAATACTAGTGGAGAAGCTCCCTAAAATATATACATACACATATTTAAAAAGAATTTGAATTACGTTTTACTACAACTAGGTAACAACACCCCTACTAGACATCAAAGACTAACAAATAAAACTCATAGTGCCAGGAATGTGTTAATCCTTTTTGAGTTCTTGGTCAATGAGTTTTCATAGACACTGAGATATTAATATTTTGCCCTTGCTCTTTGTTGCTCTCCAGAAATAGAAGGTAAAATCCTACTATCAAAGTCATCATATTTAAAATATAGAACATGGAGAAATCAAGTCGGTTCAGATCTGAAAGCTTCATTTCTACTGCCTAGCTTTCCCAGTACTGGAAAGTGCTATGTATGCTACTAGAGGAGAAAATTAACCATCAATCTTACCCAACTGTGGGGTTTATGATGAATGATAACTATTTGCCTGGTAAGAAATACCAACTGGTGTAATTGTGGCATGAATATCATGAGTGCATAATCAGTATTTTATCAAATGGTGAAAGCATGACAAATCCTTGTTGTTTTAATTATTACAAAGCATGAGTCAAGGGCAAAATTTTCGAATTCATGCCAGCAGATTAGTTGAACTGTGATTTTAAATTATTTCAAAGAGAACAGGTCAAAACTCATGTTTCTTAGTTAACATATATGTTAGTAAGGACTAATTAACATAAAAGTTAATAAGCACTGTGCTGGTACATGGCTATATGAGCCTGAGGCAGGAAGTACATGTTTGAAGCCACATTTGGCTAACAGTGACTTCAAGGACATCCTGAGATGGACAATATCACCCTGTCACAGAGAACCACAAATAAAAATTAAGAAAATAACCTTCATTTCCTTTCATATTTAGCCTGTATATTTGATTTTTTGTGTGTTTATATTTCTGATTTTTTTCTTTTTTGAGAGGGAGAGAGATGGGAAGAAATATGAAGTTGGGTGGATATAGAAGTGAGGAGGAGCAGCTGGGAGATGGAAAAGAGTATAATAAAATGCATTGCATGAAAAATATTTTAAAATAAAAATTAAAAGGAAAGAAATCAAAACACAAAACTCAAAATGCTTTACAAATGTGAGAATTCAATATTGCAAGATGTCAACCTACCTCCAAATTTTATTAATAAATTTACATGCAATGTCAGTTATGAGTTTATTAGATGTTTTCAGAATGTGATAAAATTTCCAATTTTTTTCTTGAAAGAAAAAATGTGGTGGATTACTAATTTTAGAAAAGTTGGAATAGAGAGAATGTAAGGCTTGTCCTAGCAGTTACCAAACATAAAAGTAGCCTGAGCTACATAAAACCTTGTCTCAATACCACCACCATCACCACAACAAAACCAAATGAACATGGAAGGGATAGGTTGATGAATATACATTATAAATATTACTATTGCTTAGAATAAATTAGCCAGAATTCTACTTCACTCTGAAATAAAACTACATTTCAGTATATAGTTTAAGATATAAACAAAAACTACACATAGAAAATGTAAGGAAATGTTCTCATATTGGACCCAAGAAGGTGTACATAAGTACGATGTAAAACTCGTAAATTTTAAGAGAGAAGACCAAATATTTGACAATATAAAATAACAAACTCAGTGACATTTTAGAGGTTCTTTGTCTCATACCACTTTTTAAGAACTTTTTTTTTTCAAACTTATAGGTCCTTTGCCTATATATTATGGTTTCTAGTTTTGTTTTCTTATGGGATTTCTGTGTATGAGAACATGTGTGTCTCTGAGTCTATATGGGTTTTCTGAGTTTTTCCTTTGGTTTATTTTCTTCTGTTTGTTTGTTTTGTTCTGTTCTAGTTTACTTGTTTTTATGTTATATCACTATTATTTAGATTATTGTTTGTATTCTAATGTGACATAGAAAGAAAGGATGTGAATTTAGGTGAGTCGGGAAGTGGGGAAGAACTGGGAGTAGTTGAGGGGTTACCATAATCAATATATTGGATGAAAAAAATCTATTCTCAGCTAAAAAATAAAACAAGCACCCCATTTTTCACAAGTAAGCTATATAATAAGCAGAGTTAAAATAAATAACATACTAATAATATATTTGAATATGCAAGTCAGACAAAGGGCTTTTTTCTTCCTATCAAAAGACAGGGCAAATAACTACTAAGATCCTCTTATGCTAAAACTCTCTAGTGATTAAGGAGATTTCTGGCTGTGTCTCTACAATGTATTCCAAACCTCCAAATATGCATGAGGTTTGAGAAAACTCTCTAAGGGAATTACATCCTCTTATTTTTTTCTCTGTCAAAATCCATACTTTACCATGGACTTTATGTTTTATTTACAATCAGTCTGTGTCCTTTAGTTATTCAGGCAAGAGACAAGGGAAAAATTTTACCTACTAAAGCAAACAAACAAAAAAACAAATAATGGGAACAATAAATTTATCTTTGATGTTTATTATGGAAGTCTAATAGACTACTGTGAATGTACTAGTCTGGCAGTGTGACTAAGTCTCCAAATATCAAAGAGCAGTTATTAATTCATATAGACCCTTTCAAAACTGAAACTCATTGTTAAACTAGCTACAGAAAATATATTAATATTTTTCTTTGGATCATATTTATAAAAAGCATAGTTCAGTACTGAAAATTATCTGTCAAGCCAATATTCCAGCCCTAAGAACATGTGTCTTTCAGTGTTTACCAATGGGTATATATGGCAATCCACTTTGTATATCATGCATATGTAAGGAATTTGGCAATTTTTCATCTCTTCATATGGTGGAAAGAGTTTTTTCTGTTTTTCTCTTGGTAGTGATTGTTTTCTGTTAACAGAAACTTAAAAAAAAAGCCAAAACAAACAAGAAAAACACAACTTCTTCTGCTCTCCAGTTTTAAGGCCTAGAACTCAGATGTGATTTTTAATGCTTAGAATTTACATCTCTACATATGGAATGGATTCCAAAAAGCCAGTTCATTCACTAGGGATAAATCCTGGTCCCACTGCCAGGGTCCCCACAAACTGCCCAAGCTACACAACTGTCACCCATTTTCAGAGGGCCTAGTTCTGTCCTATGCAGGTTCCCCCAGCTGTCAGTCCAGAGTTCATGAATACCCACTAGCTCTGGTCAGCTGACTCTGTAGGCTTTGCCATCATGCTCTTGACCACCTTGCTCATATAATCCCTCCACCTTCTCTTCTACTGGACTCCCAGAGCTCTGCCCAGTGCATAGCTGTGGATCTCTGCATCTGCTTCCATCAGTTACTGGATGAAGGCTCTATGATGACAATTAGTAGTCACCAATCTGATTACAGGAGAAGGGCAGTTCAGGCACCCTCTTCACTATTACTAGGAGTCTTAGCTAGGTTCATCCTTGGGGGAAGGGGTGGGAGGTCTTAAGGTAGGGAGTGGAGGAGGGGAAGGAGGGAGTACTGTGTTTGGTATGCAAAATGAAAAAAACAACAACAAAAAAAAGAATTTACATCCCTAGACAGGAAATAATGGCTAGTGGAAAATCTACATTTTGTACAGGTGGCACTTATTTGTTTATAGTATTTTTTATACCACAGTTGTGATCTTACTCTGATTTCATAACAGTCTAGTTTTTATATGAGTGTATTGAGCTTATTGTAATTCAGTAAGGGAAAAGCATAATCATGCACACAAACCATTATTATATACCAAAATTCTAAAAACATTAGACAAGGGAGACAAATTAAGGTAATATTTCCTGTGGATATAACATTCCACTGTAAACATCTAGTTCAGTATCTGCATTTAGAAAAGGCAAGATAACATCTGTGGTGAGTAGTATTTAATCAACTTCATAAAATATAGAGTTATTTTAGAAGAGGGAACCTCACCTGAAAAAATGCCCCCATCAGATTGGCAGGTGGGTATGCCTGTGGGGGCCATTTTCTTGATTAATGAACCTCACCTGAGAAAATGGCCCCACCAGGTCAGCCTGTGGGCAAGGATGTTGGTGGTATTTTCTTGATTAATGATTAATGTGAGAAGGTGCATTGTGGGCAGTGCCACTGCTGGGCTGGTAGTCATAGGTGCTACAAGAAATTGGGGTGATCAAGCCATGGAAAGAAAATCAGTAACAAGCATTAGCCCATGGCTTCTGCATCAGTTCCTACTTCTAGGTTCCTACCTTGTGTTTTTATCCTAACTTTCCTGGATGATGGACTACAAGCTATAAGATGAAATTAACCCTTTCACATAAAGATGGCAGACAAGAGGGTATGGGGGCATTGTGTCTCTGAAAAACTGCTTCCAGCTGACTTGGTGGGCATCAATTGACTCTTGGGAGGGTAGAAGGGGGCTTCTGAGGTAGTCAGGCATCGTGGGATGGTGGGCTGCCATCTGCTGTCCTGGAGCTGTCCATCTGTCCTGGCTTGGGGCTCCATGGCTGCTTGTGTCTGGGAGAGTATGCCTGGATGTTCTCAGTGGTCCTCTACCTCCGGCCCTATGGTGGTCGTATAACAACTAGCTGAGTGCTTAATTAGGAGTGGGAACCAGGAAAGAAAATCCTGTGGGTTGGAACATCACTGTTCTGAAATTGGTGGCAGGTCAGTGGATCCTGGTGTCCTCTGGAAGTTAAGAGAGCAGGGCCCTGTCTGTGTGACTGTGTATGGAGAGATATTTTCTGGGATTGAAGTGAAGTGAAAGGCTTTGGATGGGATAGGTGAATCCAGTGAGGAAAGCCCTCAAGCTTAGCAGCTATTGAAGTTACAAGAATTACCTTGAAGGGTCCCTGCCATTTAGGAGAAAGGGGTGAGGGGCACTAGCCTGGAGGAGAAAGAAGAACTTGATTCCCAATGTGGATTTGGGGTGGGCAGGAACTATCACATGGCTGAGGTAAGAAATGGTCTGTGAAGTTCCATAGAATAGACCTGAGATGACAGAGTAGAGGAGTTAACAAGCTATCTGGAAGAGATGAAGATTTGGGTAGGAGGCCTGGTATTAAGGCCAGCCTCCCATACATCAGCTCAAAAAGGGAAATTGTAAGAGGCTTTTTGGGAAAGGCCCTGAGTCTGAAAAGAGCTAGAGGCAATAATTTCACCCAGTCAAGGTGAATTTCCTGTGACATCTTATTAAGAATAGATTTTAAAGATCAGTTGGTGCGATGAACCTTTCCTGAGGACTGAGGACAATATGGGATATGAAAATGCCAAGGAACATTGAGAGCCTTAGCTAGTGTCTGAGAAATCTGGGAGGTGAACTCTGGACCATTATCAGACTGAAGAGACGCAGGAATCCCAAACTGAAGAATGATTTCTCAGAGAAGGCGACCTGCAACTGTCTGGGCTCACTTATCAGAAACTGGGTATGCCTCCACTCAGTTCAAAAATGAGTCCACCATCACAAGGAGATATTTAATTCTCCTGATGGTGGGCATGTGGGTTAAATTGAGCTGCCAGTTGGTCCCTGGAAGGGATCCTCTGGCCTGGTGGGTGGAAAAAGGCTGACTTCTGTATTTTGTATTGGGGTCTGTCTTTTGGCAAATTTCACAAGAGGCAGTAATAGTTCTTAAGAACTGTAAGTCCTCAGAGGTGGGCTGGAAGTGAGCTTTCATGAACTGAGACAGAGCAAGACTATTAGGGTGAAAGAACTGGTGTAGATAGAACAGAATTTGTCTAGTGTCAGGACTTATCTGCGATGGTGTGGGCTGTAATGTATGGATTCCATGTGGTAGGTGGGGTGAGTCTTGGCCCTGAAGGGCCACTGTTCTGGCTGCCTGGTCAGCCCAGTTATTTCCTTTGGAGATGATGGAGCTGATGAGACTGGCAGTGGATAATTCCTATAACCTTGGGGAGGTGGGAAGCATGGCCATTATTTGGCCTGAATTAGATATGGGTGTCCCAGACCTTGGGGTCCACCTGAGAGGCTGACAGGGGAAATGAACCGTTAGAGTTAGTAGGGTGGGTGGCTAGGAGGAGGAGAGGAGCTGCTGACGAGCTGTCTCTTATACACATCTAGATGTGTATAAGAGACAGGGTCTGGAGTGAGGCAAATGCGGGGAGCAAATGAAATAGAGGCTCCCAGTTTGGCTAAAAAAACTCTTCCCATTAGAGGTACAAGACAGTTTGGCACCACTAAAAATGTGTGTGTAAGAGGAATGCCCCTAAAAATACAATTAAGTGGTGGGGTCTGATGAGGTAGGTAAAGCTGTCCTCCTACCCCAATAATAGGGAGATGAAATGGAGAGCTTGGACCTCAGAACTGTCTCAGGACTGAGTAGGTGGCTCTGGTGTCCACAAGGAAAGAGATGGGTCGTCCAGCGACTATTATGATTACCCTGGGTTCCTGGTGTGAGATGGGCATGGCTGGGCTGGGAACCAGGCTGCTTCAGTCATCCTCATTCAAAGCCAAGCCCTGGAGGTCAGCTGGGGGGTGATCCTGATTTGATGACCCCATGCCACCAGGTGCATGAGGGCAGTCAACAGACCAATGCCCTTCTAGGTGACACCTCAGGCAAGGCTCTGGTGGTGGCCCCTGGGGGGCCTGATGGTGAACCATGCAAGCCTGAGCCCAGTGATCTTTTTGCCCACTCTTGAAGCAGGGACCCAGAGCCTTTTGGGGAGCCAGTCGGACAGCTTGTGCCAGCATTTGGCATTTTTGTTTTTGGGCCTTCTCATCTCTCCCATGATACACCTTAAATGCCACTGCTAACTGTTCAGCCTGTGGGGTCAAGGGGCCTCTCTCTAAATGTTTAAGCCTAGCCCTGATGTCAGGAAAACTCTGTGAGACAAAGTGGGTCATAAGTAACTGCCTGCCCTCTGTGCTTTCAGAGTCTAAGCTCTGAAGGAGGGCCTTTGTAAGCCATTCTAGGAAATTGGATGGATTTTCATTTTTATCTTGAATTATAGTTTTTAACTTTTCATAGTTTAGTGGCTTTAGGGCAGCTTTACGGATGACTGCCAGGAGGCAAGTGATGAATCTATCTCTGGCTAAAGACCCGCCCTGAGTATTACAATCCCAGTGTGGTTCTATGTCCGGAACTGCCTTGGCCCCTGGTGGGTGGCCAGCGTTAGTCTGGTGTATCTCATCTGCATGTGTTCTTGCCTGTTCCCAAACGCTCCTGTGCTCCTCAGGAAGTAGGTTATTGGAAAGTATCATATATACATTGTGAAAGGTGAGAATATAAGATTGAGTAATATATTGAAATTGTCTAATAAAGGAAGTAGAATTAGAGGTATAGGAACCCAGTGTTTGTTCTGAGAGAGTTCTGAAAGAGAGAATGGGACATGAACTTTTACCAGTCCATCCACCCCGGCTACCTCTTGTAAAGGGAGAATGGTCTGTAGGTTAGCATGGCTGGGGTCAGATCCCTTAGCAATCTGAGAGTGGGTAGTGGGAGCTGTGAAAGTTGGAGCTAGAGGTGGGCTTTTGGAAGCACCCACTACCAGAGGAGAAGAGGAAGCCAGAGGAGGAACAAAGGAGAAGTGGCAGCCCTGGGGCTGGGGGTAGGAGTGGAAGGTCAGAAAAGCAGAGGTTCATTGACAGGGTCTAGAGTCAGAGGTTCCTCAGCTTCACGATTCATAGCTAGAAGCATGTGACCAGGAGAGAAGGAATAAAGAAGGAAAGGTTTAGAGCTTAGATAGAAAAAAGCCTGAATATAGGGTAACTCTTTCCATTTGTCTGTTCACTGGCAGAAATTAGACAGTTGCTGTAAAGTATTGGGGTCTAAGGAGCCAGATGGAGGCCAGGTTTTATTGTTAGCTAAAACATATTTAGGCCATATTTTAGCACATAGGTGGATAACCTTAGGTATCTTTAAATAAGGAATTAAAGTGAGGGGTTTTAAAGCCTCTAGAACACATCCTAGGGGAGGGGTCGGACTAACTGGGCTGCATGCCTTGTTTTCCATGTGTGCAGAAGAGAGGGAAAAAATTAAGTAGAAAAAAAAATAAAAAGAAAAGAAAAAGCTCAATAACCCAAGGCAAAGATCCCAGATGCAAGGCCAAGGTATATAAAATAAAAAGAAAAAAAAATGCAATGACCCAAGGTCAAAGTTCCAGGTGTCCCCAGGACTAAGAATGGGTCTATAAATGGGCACAGGCCACTTTGCCAAGTGGGGGTGGGGGCCTAGGCTCATGCAGGCAGGAACTTCCCTGGGAGTCCTACAGCATTTACTGCTGTGAAATGTATAGGCTGTGCGCAGCTGGAGGACACAGCTGGTCTGACAATAAGAAGGGTATCCCTAAGTGCAGACATGGGAAATAGATAGAACCCTAAGCCAGCATTAAGGATTAGCCATAGCCAGTAAAGGCCATAGCTTGGGGTGCCCCCAGCCTCAGAGACACCAATGGGGTGCTGGATGATCAGTGGTCATTCCCATGGGTCCAAGAGGCCATTTATGCTTGCTGGAAGGGGTTAACTCACTGTTCAGAGGGCTGGTGTTGTGTGGAGAAGACCAGCAGCCAGGCAAATGGAAGGCAGGCTGTTGAAGTCAGGGCAGAACCTCAGCACAGGTTCCTAGTCACAAAGTGCTGGGAGGGCCTATTTGACATGGTACCAGAATGTTTTTTTTTTTTTTTTTGTGGCCCTCTTATCTTAGAGGAAATGACATGAACACGGCAACCAGGAAGGGATAGCTTTATCAAGGGAGAGAGACAGAAAAGATGTGCTCAGGCTTGTAGAAAGCATGTAGAAGAGAGCGGGGTAAGCAGGACCTACCTTTTAAGGACTGGCCCATGCATGTACACTTGGGTCCACATGGCTACTCCAAGCATGCTCAGATTACTTTGTCCTGCTGTGTGCGTGAACTACGTGACCACATAGCACATGGGTTTACTTATCGGGTATGTGTGTATGGTACTCTTATGTGGATCCTGAGAAAATTTAGAATTATGATCAAATCCTGACTGGGGAATTTTGTGTGCTTGGTCCATCTCAGCCAGTAGCCTTGAAGCTCTTGTGGATGTTGAATCACCTCGGCCATCATGCCCATTAGAGATAATTCAGGGGTTCTTGCTTGATCAAACCATATTAATCTGGAAACAATCTACAGCTTCTCATTCTCTGTTGAAACAGAATCAGAACATCTTTTCTAAAGCAACATATCTTTAAACCCAAATTTTGAAGTCAAGATATCTTTAAAATACATATGTTGGTTTAACTTAGTAGGCCCCATAACCAAATGTCTCTCCATAGTTAGCTCATTAATAGATAAAAAAATAAAAAAAACACAATAATATACATAATCCAGACTCTCTGTGTATTTTCTGTCATTACATGGTTTATTTCTTTTATATTATTTTTATTGTCTCTTTAAAGACTTCATCTTTTAAAACTATTTATTTCTTTTTATAACTGCCTATACTCTTTTTTTCTCATTCTCCCAAGTCTACATACGTTTTTCTAAACACACTCTGACCTATATAGAAGTTTCTTTTTGTCTGAATCTGTCTTTATTGTGTATCTGAAGTCTTTTTCTGATCACTATTTTAAACTGCTAAGAAGGCATGGCTAGGACCAAACCAGCAGTTTTGGCTGCTTTTTCTTCCAAGTTAGGCTTTTCAACATGTTGGATATATATTCACTGCCAACTCTGGGAAGCCGTGCTCCCATCAAGCAGCTTGTAGCACATTGCCCACAAACCCCATTTAAGTGCTCCACAGCTGGACTTCTTGAAAGAGCCATCAGTGCTGCCAACACAAACCAATAAGCTATTAAAGGAGCCATACATTTGTTAGCTGCCAGCAAACAGAGCCTATCTGAAAAAATGCAGCTACCAAGAAGCTGCACTTGACTCCTGTTTTTGTGGGTCTAGAAGCCTTTTTTTTTAAAGCTTTATGTGGATGTACATGCCATGTGTTGGCGCCAAATGTAGCTGGAATCTTTTCTCTGTCCTGTGGTCCCACAGCTGCTTTGAAAATACTCAGAGGCTTATATTAATTATAAATGTTTGGCTAATGGCTCAGCCTTATTACTACCTAGCACTTACAACTTAAATTGGCCCATTTCTATTAATCTATATATTGCCACATGGCCATTACATTACTGGTCTGCTGGCATCTTGCTCCTTGGGTGGCTGGATGGCATCTGCTCCTGACTCTGCTCTTCTTCTCCCTAGATCTCTGCTTGGATTTCCCGCCTGGCTCTCATCCTGCCTTGCCATGGGCCAAAGAAGCCAAATTTATTAACCAATGGGAGCAACACATGTTCACAGCATACAGAAAGACATCCCACATCATTTCCCCTTTTCTATCTAATCAAAAAGGAGTATTTTAACTCTAACATAGTAAAATTATATATAACAAAAGTTATTACCACAGGCAAGTGGCTTTTTCATGAAATCTTGCCCCACAAGTTGGACACCAGATGTAGCACAAATCCTAATTGGTCTTAATGAAAACCCAGAGCCAGATATTGGGGTAAATGCTGAAAGATCAGAGAGACAAACAAACAAGTCACAGCCATTTCTCACCTCACCAACTCCTCAGCGGAAAAGAGTGAGCTCTTGTCTCTTCCTGCCTTATATCCCTTTCTCTATCCAGCCATATCACTTTCTGTTTTAACCTCCCTAGTGCTGGGATTAAAGGTGTGTGTGCCCCACAACTAATGGGAGCAAATGCATGAGATCTGAAGTGCTGGGATTAAAGGTGTGTGTCACCACTGCCTGACCTTTATGATGAACTAATGGCTGGCTTTGCCCTCTGATCTTCAGGCAAGTTTTATTTGTCAGAGCATACATAAAATATCACCACAGTTGGAGATACATTAATATTCTATTTAGAAATTGCCATGGCACCTTAAGTAGATTTCAATGTATTTAAAGTACAATGTATTAAATTATAAACTAGCATTAATGAGATTATAAGGTATGCTGTTTGTTTAAAATTAAATTTTTGTAAGAGCTTCAGTGCAGTAAATCGTATTTCAGTCTCAAAAAATAAAATTCTTGTGTAGGCAATGTATAAAAATTTAAATGCCAGAATTCAGAATAAATTGTACATTCTTGTTATAAAGTAGACAGAACACTTTGGCAAATATACTGTGATTACTGAGAGAATTTTAGTTGATATACTCTGAGTAGATCTGAATAAGAAAGAAGATTCTACATGTAAATTTTTAGTGAATTTATGTGAAAAAGAAAGAAAATCTCAGCACTTCATCTTTTTTTTAAGGAAAAGTAAAGTATATAAAGAAGTAAAAGCTCCCTATATTAGGTTTCCCTCTTTTTTCATTTTCTGTTTTTGAGTAAGTGTTTCATTATAGCCCAGGCAGGCAGCAATTTGTCTTTAAGAACCATTTTTTATATAACTACAACTTCATTTAGTGTTATAGATATCACCTATTCTTGTCATAAATATTAATGGCAAGACAGTCACATTATTAGCAAATCTATCTCATTATTTAATTTAATTTTTGCAAGAGTGATTTGTGTGACTCCAAATCTCATGCACGTTACTATTGTAAGTATCACTGTTTGTTTGTTTGTTTGTTAAACCCAGGAAGCAAATTTGGTACAAATTGAATCCTGGGAGACAATCTGAGGGATTTTGGAAAGATAACTCTTTTCAAGTTTGGTGTTGGGAAGAAATACATTTAAAAGTATACACTTTAGCTCTAAAACAAAGAAACTGTGGAGGCATGGAATTATGCCCTTAGTGTAATTCCTTTTTGATTTTATTTCATTTTCATCTGAGGATAAGTGTGAAATACAGGCAGAAAATCACAAATTCATTTTCCTCACTTTGATCTCCAGGAATGATCTTTGGAGTTATATTTGAGGATTGCTTACATTATCACTTCCTGGAACAGCTCTACAAAATGAACAGGACTTGTTTATTTCTCAACCTTTTTATGCTGAAAACGTTTGGACTTGTTAAAATATAAATCTCCTTTTAACTATCATATTTTTAAAAATATGATTCAGCAGGAGTCCAAGCAAGTGCCAAGTAACTAATCTGTTGAATTTTTTAACATCATAGTACTTTGCTATCATAGTATGAACTGAGTCAGCTCTTTGACTCTTGGTAAGCCTATATATAAAAATATTCAATTTAGGGCAGTATTTTCTTAAGCAAATTAGCACAAATTAATGAATATTTTTATTCACATCAGAATAAAGCAATATAAAATACGTTTTAAAAATTGACAAAAATAACTGGGCATAATTATTTTGATATTATGATTGTATTTTAATATTTATTGCTTTTCAGGCTCTTTTTAAATTCTTCCTTATTTGCTGTAAATGTGTTTATTCACCCTACATTTCATTCATTGTTCTTACACTCAAGGATCCATATGCAGGGTTAATTATATAAATTTCAGTACCCAATAAAAAATAATATCAAATTCCTTGTTCAAATGTAGAAAGTAAACTCCTGTCTTTGTATGGGGTCTCCCACTATGAAATAGTTTTCAAAGGCTATGTCAGTTTTTGTTTTCGACAGCTATGAAGAAGGGCTTCTGTATCTTCACTTTTTTGCCAATACTTACTACTATCTACTATCTTCACAGTGGCTTGAAAAAGAATCTCTTTGAAATAGTAATAACTCAAAGTGAACAATTGTTTGTATGCTTATTGAGCCTTTTGGAGTTGTCTTTGGATAAATGCTTATGTAACTGCACTGCTTCCTTTAAATTGGTATGTCTTTCAAATATTGACTTTAATAGTTGCTTATATATCTGAGATACAATTCCCTTATCAAATACATGACATTTCCCTTTCTTTTTTTAATTTTTTTCTTTATTAAGAAAAATTTTATTTATTTTACATACTAACCACAGATCCTTCTCTCTTCCCCCAGCTTTTCCTCCCAACCCACCCCCCTCTTCCCTCCTCTGAAAAGGTAAGGTCTCCTATGGGGAGTCAGCAAAACCTGGAACACTCAGTTGAGGCAAGTCCAAGCCCCATCCCCTTCATCAATGCTGTGCAAGGTGTCCCATCATAGGTAATAGTCTCCAAAAAGCCAGTTTATGCACCAGGGTTAGATCCTAATCCTACTGCCAGGGGTCTCCTTAAGCAGACCAAACTACATAATTGTCTCACTTATGCAGAGGGCCTAGTCCAGTCCCATGGAGGCTCCACAGCTGTTGGTCTAAAGTTGATGAGTTCCCACTAGCATGGTTCAATTGTCTCTGTAGATTTCCCCATCATGTTCTTGATTCCCCTTGCTCATAGAATCCCTCTTCCCTCTCCTTGACTGGACTCCTGGAGCTCAGCTTAGTGCTTGGCTGTAGATCTCTGCATCTGCTTCCATCAGTGAAAGCTCTATGATGACAGTTAGGGTATTCACCAATCTGATTACCAGGGTAGGCCTGTTCAGGCACCCTTTCCACTATGGCTAGTAGTCTAAGCTGGGGTCATTCTTGTGGATTCCTGGGAACTTCTATAGCACTAGATTTCTCCCTATCCTCATGTCTCCCTTTATCAAGCTGTCTCTTTCATTGCTCTCCCACTCCATCCCTATTCCAGCTCAACTATCTCATTCCCTTATGTTCTCATCTCCCATTCCCTATCCTCCATTGCCCCCCATCCCCAATTTACTCCTGTAGATCTCATCTATTTCCCCTTCCCTGGGCAATCCATGCTTCCCACTTTGGGTCTTCCATGTTAGCTAGCTTCTCTGGAGCTGTGGGTTGTAGTCTGGCTATCCTTTGCTTTACATTTAACATCTACTTATGAGTGAGTACATACCATGTTTGTCTTTCTGAGTCTGGGTTACCTCACTCAGGATGGTATTTTTTAGTTCCATCCATTTGCCTACAAATTTCATGATATCATGGTTTTTTACTGCTGGGTAATACTCCTTTGTGTATATGTACCACATTTTTCTTATCCATTCTTCAGTTGAGGGGCATCTAGGTTGTTTTCGGGTTCTGGCTATTATGAATATATTGCTATGAACATAGTTAAGCAAGTGTCCTTGTGGTATGATGGAGTACCCCTTGGGGATACGCCCAAGATTGGTATAGCTGGGTCTTCAGATAGATTGATTCCCAATTTTCTGAGAACACTCCTCCACTGTTGGTGGGGGTGTAAACTTGTACAGCCACTTTGGAAATCATAGAGTGATTTCTCAGATTTCACTTTCTTAATAATGTCTTTAAAAGCACAGTGATTTGTTATTTTGATGAAGAAGCACTTACCTACTTTAATTTTTGCTATTGTTGGCAATAAGCCCACAATCAAACATTTAATGAAAGCTAGAACTAAAACTTCCTTTTATTTTTGTGTTCTACTAAGAGACTTTTGCTTAACTCATGTCACAGAGAATTCGAGCTAGTGGTTCTTCTAACAGTTTTATACTTTTAACTCTTCTATATAAATCTGTCATTCATGTTTCATCAGTTTTTGAGACTAGCAATAGGAAGTGATCCAGTTTCATTCTTTTCTACGTACATCTCAAGTTCTAAACATTTTCTCATTTTAAAGTTATTGTACACAATGTAGCTCTGTGAATTTTTTTTTAAATTGGCCACTCAGTCATATAAAGGTACTCAGGGATATAAAGTTACAAACTATGTCTCACATGGTTTAACTCAGTCTTCATTAAAATTAAAATTAAAATTGAAGCTGAGGTAAAAATGTAATAGTCTTATACATTACATATAGAACATACTTGCTATTCAATTATAGACTGATACTTAATTGTAAGTTTATATGCATGTTCCTCATGTTACTGTCCTGTTTTACCTAAGTCTTCCATTTTCCATGTAGTTATGAAAAAGTTGTCAGTTTGATGATGTGGATGGTATACAGACTGCTAGAGTTTTCTTTTGACATATTTATTCATTATTGAAACAATGGTTTATTTGACACAATAAATCTGTACATTTGTTTGGTACAGCATAAGGTTTTGACATATTTTGACAGTGTAGAATGATTAAATAAGACTAATTAAAATTTCATCACTTCATACACTTATTTTTCTGTGGTAAGAACATTTGAAATTTATTCCCTTGGCAATGTGGAATATATATCATGATGTTAGTTAGCACAATCACTAGTCTATTCTTATTCCTCTAAATATATTTTATATACCTTTAACGTTTCCCTTTTTCTCAACTACCATTAAACATTTAATGAAAGCTAGGAACTAAAACTTCATTTTATTTTAGTGTTCAACTATGAGATTTTTGCTTTATCCCTTGTCACAGAGCTTCTCCCAGGCTTTATTAACCACACTTCTCTCTAGTTCTATAAATTAAATTCTTAGATTCTGCATATTATATGAAATCATACAGTATCTGTGCCTGGCATTTTGGTAGCATAATGACAGAATTCCCCACTTCAAAAAATTGAATGGCATTCCATTGTTAATATATACCATATGTTCCTTATTGTACACAGGTTGATGGATACTTAGGTTGCTTCTATATTTTAGCTACTTTGAATGATACTGCATCAAACACTGAAGGACATGTGTACTTTTGTCTCATTGATTTCAAAGGTTTTGTATGATAATTTTATTTTTAGTTTTTTCAGGAGCTTCCACATATAATGGCTGTATTAATGGATGCTCTCATCAAAATGCACCAATCTTTAGGGGCTCTCATTACAACTTATCTTTCAAATTATTTTTCTTTGCTGAAATCATACACATATGAGCAATACTGAATGGACTCAGCAGGCTGTATTATATATGACACCTGGCAAAGACTTCCCCCTCAAGTGTGGTTCACGGGAGCCCCTTAAAAATTTGGGATGCCTATGTGACATCCCTGCTTTTGCTTTTTCTGGATCGCTGCGGTCTTGGAAGACAGACTGAAGACCAAGTCAGATTTCTCTGCTGGATCACGTCCCTCTCCTGTACATCCCTGTACTCGCTCCCTCCCCCCTTTTCCGTAAGTTGTTTCTAAAATAAAGCTATCTTGATAAAATGTAAATAATTGGGCTGGCCGACTAATTAACATAACAGCTGTCCACTCTCCCCATATCTATTTAATATAGTACTCAAAGTACTAGCTAGAGCAATAAGACAGCAAAAGGAGATCAAGGGGATAAAAATTGGAAAGAACAACATCAAACTTTCCCTATTTGCAGATGATATAATAGTATACATAAGTGATCCCAAAAATTCTACCAGGGAACTTCTACCACTAATAAACACCTTCAGTAATGTAGCAGGATACAAGATTAATTCAAAAAATCAGTAATCCTCCTATTCACAAATGAAAAATGTGCCAAGAAAGAAATCAGAGAAACATCACCTTTTACAAGAGCCAAAAATAATATAAAACACCTTGGAGTAACTTTAATGAAACAAGTAAAAGCCCTGTACGACAAGAACTCTAAGTCCTTGAAGAAGGGAATTGAAGAAGATATCAGAAAATGGAAAGATCTCCCATGCTCATGGATAGGTAGAATTGACATAATAAAAATGTCGATCTTACCAAAAGCAATCTACAAATTCAATGCAATCTCCATCAAAATCCCAACAAAATTCTTCACAGAACTGGGAAGAACAATACTCAACTTCATATGGAAAAACAGATCCATATCTATTACCATGCACAAAACTCAAATCCAAGTGGATCAAAGACCTCAACATAAATCCAGCTACATTGAACCTGATTGAGGAGAAAGTAGGAAGTAGCCTAGAAAGCATTGGCACAGGAGACCACTTCCTAAATATAACACCAGTAGCACAGACACTAAGAGCAACAATTAATAAATGGGACTTCCTGAAAATGAGAAGCTTCTGTAAGGCAAAGGACACTGTAAATAAGACAAAATGACCTCCTGCAGAATTGGAAAAGATCTTCACCAACCCCACATCTGACATAGTGCTGATCTCCAAAACATATAAAGAACTCAAGAAACAAGACAGCAAAATATCAATCGAATTAAAAAATGGGCTACAGATCTAAACAGAGAATTCTCAACAGAAGAATCCCAAATGGCCAAAAGACATTTAAGGAATTGCTCAACATCCTTCATCATCAGAGAAATGCAAATGAAAATGACTCTGAGATATCATCTTACACCTGTCAGTATGGGTAAGATCAAAAACATCGAAGACAGCTTATGTTGGAGAAGATGTGGAACATGGGGAACACTCTTCCACTGTTGGTGGGAGGGCAAACTTGTACAGCCACTTTGGAAATCAGTATGACTGTTTCTCAGAAAATTGGGAATCAATCTATCTCAAGACCCATTGATACCACTCTTGGGAATATACCCAATCTATCTCAAGACCCAATGATACCACTCTTGGGAATATACCCAAGCATACCACAAGGACACTTGCTCATTTATGTTCATAGCAGCATTATTCGTAATAGCCAGAACCTGGAAGCAACCTAGATGTCCTTCAACTGAAGAATGGATAAAGAAAATGTGGTACATATAGACAATGGAGTATTACTCAGTTGTAAAAAAACAATGACATCATGAAATTTTCAGGCAAATGGATGGAACTAGAAAATATCATCCTGAGTGAGGTAACCCAACTCAGAAGGACAAATATGGTATGTACTCACTCATAAGTGGATACTAGACGTAAAACAAAGGAAAATCATACTACAAACCACAGCTCCAGAGCAGCTAGGATAAAAGGAGGGCTCTAAGAGGGACATATGGGTCACCTTGGGAAGGGGACACAGATGAGATCCTGATGAGTAAACTGAGGATGAGGTGGGAGTCCAAAAGAGAGTAGGAGACAGGGGATGAGAACATGAGGGAATTGGAGGTCAAGCTGGGGAAGGGATGAACTGGGAGAGCAATGAAAGAGATATCTTGATAGACGGAGACATTATGGGGTAAGGGAGTAACATGGTGCTAGGTAAATTCCCAGGAATCCACAAGGATGAACCCAGATTAGACTACTAGCAACAGTGGTGAGGGTGCCTGAGCTGGCCTACCCTGATAATCAGATTGGTGAATACCCTAACTGTAATCATAGAGCCTTCATCCAGTAACTGATGAAAGCAGGTGCAGAGATCCACGGCCAGGCACCAGGCGGAGCTCCAGGAGTTCAATGGATGAGAAAGTGGAGGGATTCTATGAACAAGAGACATCAAGATCATGATGGGAAAACATACAGAAAAGGCCAGCCAAACTAGTAGAAACACATGATCTGTGGACAAATAACTGTAGATTCTACTTCCTATCTTTCCTTTTCTAATAGGATTTCAATTTAATGTCTGTAATACATTATAGCACCATAATTCACAGTGTGCACAAGAATTTACAAAGAGTAACAGGACAGGCCCTTAATTGATGCAAGGTAACTCAACATTTTGAGGTGGGTAATTTGTCTGGAGAGAAGAAAAATCCAGTCACTACCTTCCTTTTAAATAACTCATATTTTTATTATCTTTTCCATTGCCCTCATCCAAGATTTGTCAGACCTTTTCTTTTCGATGACCCACCTTTACAAGCACAAATTAATACCCATAGTAGATCATTAGGATGCTATAAGGAAATAGTTTAGACTGGATGTTTCTAGAAGCATATCTATATGCCACCTATTTTAGAGAATGGGGAATTCAAATTTCAAAATAAAGGCACAAGAAGATTTGTGTCTGGCGAGAACCTGAACTTGTCTTTTAGAAGTCATTTTATAAGGGTAGAGGCTTTGTGACATCATCACTTTCCCAAAACCCAATCTCTTAATACTATCATATGGAGCATTAAGTTTTAACATGAATTTGGGGTAACACTGCATATAAAGTATAGCAGTATGATTCTTGTTTGTGGCACTTTCACTCAATAATTCATGGTTCCTTCTCAAAAATCTTACAGCATCCAGACATTATTATATGATGTAAGTCTTCAGTCACATATGATCTTGTATCATTCATTTTTTTTTAACTGTGTCAGATTTTCATCACTAATCACATTTTAAGTTCCTTAAAGAGAAGTTCTTCATCTTGTAATGACTTTGAATCTTCCACTTTAAGTTTTCAATATTTATTCATTGAACTGTGTGACCTTGGAATTAGCACTCTAATAATAATTTTCCCTTTAAAGAATTATGTAAAGAAAGCTCTTTTAAGATAGAACATATATCTGTGCATAGGTAAAACTACCATGGGGTAAGCTAATTTGGAAGTAGAAAATTATATATTGCCACATTTGTTTTAATGATATTCTTCTATTTGTATTTTGCGTTGAATGTTATTTTCTTGAAAGATGAAGGCACAGTGAATTACTTTGACCTCTTATACGGTTTGAAAATTAGACTCAACTATTTAAGGTCTTGTAAATATTTCTTGAAAGCTTGGTTTCCTATTTTCTTGAATGATAGGTTGCCAAGTAAAACTACTGCTAAAGAAACTGTATCATGAAATTTTCATACCTCGTGCAATTGTTTGGTAGCTTGGGGCTATTGAGATTCTAGGAACTACACTTATGTCCATTAAGAAAGTGATGAAATCTGAAACTACTTTTTCCTTTTCACAACATGTAGTAATTCACATCTGCTACATTAGACTTGTAATAAACCACACACATTTTAATCATTTTTCTATGTAACTAAACTTTTCTGAAGCAGTTTTCTATTTCTGCCATCTTATAGGGAAAACAAAAAACAAAACAAAAAAAAAACCCCTCAGCTCATTTTCCCTAAGAGTTGCACAACGATCTCTATTAAGTAATATGATTTTCAAAAGATAGGGTTCCATATACTTTCAGTATTTTCCAGGCCTTTGGCTCAGACATTATTTAATACATTATTCAGGAATCAAAGAACTAGATAGGATACTTTCTATGAATCATTAAATTCTACATCAAATATTTATTAAAGAAAAAATAGACCAGGAAATATGATTTTTGAGTTAAAATTTACTACAAACTCAGTTAGGCCACTATTTTAATAACCCCTAAAAACGTAGTTGTTTCACTAGAAAACATTAATCACTCAAGCTTGACTTTAAAGGGAGTTTTATTTTTTCTCTTGTGTAATTTATGAACTTGTCATTTTCATGTTTGCACCTTTGACAACTTTTGGTTAAGCACAATAAACTTGTATTCAACAGTTGAGACTAAGGCTCACAAAAATGCTTGTTTGAGACTATGCAACTTAATTTGCAAAGTTGGAATTACAATCTGCTTAATTTCCTGTGTTTTCATATTATTTCTGCTACATTATACAGAAAAACCAAGAATAAATGACTTGGAGCTATTTTTATAACTTTCCCAATAGTCTCATACTATTTGGTGTAAAACATAATGAAATGTTTCCTTTTCAAAGGCTGTTGCTCATATGGTTTATTATTGAATTCTGCAGTTACCCCCAAAATTTTGTCTTCAAAAAATTCTTCATACTTCTGGCAACTGTCTTCTGTCTTCTAGATTCAGGCTTCTCAAAAATCTCTCTGAACTGAACTCACAAGAATGGATGCAATATAAGCCAGAACATTTCTCTATTTCCTATATAAATTATTTTTAGTGTGGAAAGTGAGTGTATGATGATTGGGTTATAGAAAATCTCAGATGATCAATAGGCAAAAGCAATACTATCTTAAAATATAATCAAGGAAAATTTAACTATTAAATAGAGCAATGTGTAATACAATTAAAATAAAACATACAACTGCGTGTGAGGAATTCAAAGTTGTATTTAAAATATTTATTCAAAACAATATAGATGAGACTGGAAAGGTGGCTCAGAGGTTAAGAGCACTGACTGTTCTTCCAGAGGTCCTGAGTTCAATTCCCAGCAACAACATGGTGGCTCACAACCATCTGTAATGAGATCTGGCGCCCTCTTCTGTATACATAATAAAGAAATAAATCTTTTAAAAAAATACAGATGTTTGCAAAACCCTGTAGGTGTATAGTTTAGGCTGCTTTATATAAAACTGAGTTAAACATATTACTATTAATTATTATCTTTTCCTTTTTATGATATTATTTTATTTGTTTGTGAGTGTGTTTTTGTGAGTGTGTTTGTGCATGATTGTTCCACGGAATGTTTGTGGTGGTCAGAGGATAACTGGCAGGAGTCTCTTCTCTCATTTCAGCATGTCAGTCCTGGAAATCAAACTCAGATCGTCAGGCTGGACAGCAAGTGTCCTTACCTGCTGATCTGTATCACTGTATCTATTTTTCTTAATGTCATAGAAATCATCGTTTCTTTAAAAAGGTTGAGTAGTAAGGTCACTGGACCGAAAGAATGGATTTTTCTCTTCCTGAAACCACAAGGTAGGTACATAAACTTGGTAAACTGCAAATCATTAAGTCCATTTGATACAAGTAACTAGTTGGAGTAGAACTAAAAACTTCATACAAGATTCTTCCAGGTAGGAATTCTGTGTAACTTTGTATCTGTGTTCTCTCTGTATCTGCTCATCAATATCTGAAGGCCCTTCAGTTGGTCTTTTTTTCCCATTCTTTTTTTTTGAGATTTTACTACAGTTACATTGTTTCTCCAATCTCTTTCTTTCTTCCAAACACTTTCCTATACCCCTCCTTGCTCATTTTCAAATCTATGGCCTCTTTTTACATTAATTACTGTTACTTACATATATGTTTTCAAGGTTGTCCCTTTGGTATTAGATAACTAGTTAAAATAAAAACATTCTTATTCATTTCTCCTGCTTACTTTTCTTCTTCATCTTAAAATATCTTGGACAATTAGATATTATTGTTATTGTTTTCATTTGATGTATTAGGAAATGGAGTTGCAGGGATATTAATAAATTTGCTAATAGTCATTGTTGTGGTGTACATGAGAATGGCCCCCTTAGGCTCATGCATTTGCATGTTTAGATCCCAGTTGGTAAACTTTCTGAGGAGGGTTAGGAGATATGACTTTGTTGAAATAGGTGTGTCTTTGTTAGAGGAACTATGTTATTGGGGTTGGGCTTTGAGACTTAAAAAGCCCACACCAGGCACCGAGTCTCTTTCTTTCTGCCTGCTACCTGTGCATCAGGACATAGAGCTCTCAGATACTCTCCAGCACCATGCCTATCTGATTGCTGCCTTGACCACTGACATGATAATAATGGACTAATCCTCTGAAACTGTAAGCAAGCACCAAATAAATGCTTTCTTCTATATATTGACTTTGTTATGATATCTTTTCACAATAGAACAACAACAAAGACAGTCATGATATATTTACATGTGAAAGGTAGATATACATTATTTTAATATATTCTAATTTCTGCATGTTCATATGAAATTATTAACAAATATTTATTTTCTACTGTGGAATGAATGCAATGATATCTGCAAAGAAGTATAAGCTTCTTGTATTTCTTTTCAAAAAAGTTGAAATTTACATATGATTATTTATAATGCATAGACATAAAATTATTTATTATACTATACTATGAGGAATAAATTTTGTTTTGTGAGGAGGGAAAAGAAATAAAAATCTTCATAATGTTAAAACATTTGTATATTTAGCATGTGCCACATATTGTTTTGACTGTTTATCCATAAACAGTGTAAATCCTTACAATTCCTTAGTAATAGGAGCTCCTAGAAAAGGATGTTGAACAGAGTGAGACTGGAAGACGAAAGGAAAAAAAAATGAATGTGCAGCAGGTGTTTGTCAGGCACAGCATTAAACCATGTAACTGGTTGGAGTTCAAATTGGAGAAGAGGGAGGACAAATCTGAAATCCATTGTAGTGAGTTGAATTTCAAAACTGTCATTCTTAAAATATTGGAAGCAATTAATTTCAATATAAGCTATACAAACACTTTTTATTACATCTGGGACAAATAACGCACAGAATATTGTACCCTTGCTCATTGACAAATTCAATTTTAGAAAAAAAAAGCAATAGTACTGGTAGAGTGTTAGTGAAGGAAATGAGAGAAAAGAATGAAGGTGATGTGTCAAAAGGAAAACTGATGTAAATGATCAGTTGTAGTATTGAGGCTCTTAACAAGGTCAGAGTTCTTTTAAGATTACTAACATGCAAAGACTGGAGATCTCAGAACACATACCATTGCAAGTAACAGAGATCTGGCTTGTGAAACAGATCATAATATATGTACTCTACCTTTACATCTAAAGTAGATAAAAACTCTTACATCACAACAAACTGAAAAATTTTCAAGCAATCTATGCAACCTGTCAGTTTTCCATGCTACCAAACACAAGAGACAGTAGCTTAGGTAGTGGAATTTCTTCGCTACCGTATAAATCTTTCATCCCACAAAGACCTGGTTGTGTCAGTTTATCAGATAACCTACTTTTACCATTATGAAAATATTATATAGTATCATAGGTAAAACATTATCTTGTTAAAAATTCAGTCTTCTTGAGTGTGCATAATAGATTGACCATTAACCAGTAACTAATGCATTATTTTTAAGATTATATAACTCGGTCCAGATTCGTTTCTTCATCGTGACTTGATTACCAGTCACATATTGTTACTCAAATCATGTAAATTTAAAATAAATTGAAAACCCACTTCCTCAGTTAAACTAGCTCCACATCAAATGCTAAAATAAAATTGTATCCCGTGATTACTGTATTGAAACATTTAGATAGAGAAATTTAGCCTAATTGGAGAATTGTTCTATTTTATATGATACTGACAATGGTAATGGATATATAGAGGAAATTTAAAACCTAGGGGTGCATCCGATGAACAATAGGCATTTTGGGGGGAGTTGCTGTAAAGAATAATGGGTCATAAGTTTGGAATGAAGTATTGTAGGGCATGAATAATAATTTAACTCTGTTTCTATGTTGTGGTTACATCATGTATTTAGCTTAGATAAGTTATTAAAAATATTAAAAAATTCAGAGCTTAATATGATCTGGCATTTTATATGTCCAACTCATGGAGAAATTATTAGTACACCTTTATATTTAAGATACAATGATTAATATTGTGAAAGTATTAATCTCTGTTCAAGGGCATTCATATTCAATATAGAATAATGGAAATTTCCTAGAACCTCACAAAAAAGGAGCTTCGTTACTAACATTTAAAAGAAAAGGCAAGAACATTTGCAAATTCAGCATTTTAATGCTGTTACTTCCAAAATATCTTTTTTTTTTTGCAAAACATTACATCAAAATAAGCTTTTAGGACTGCTGTACATAATCTTTAAATTTAGGAAATAACATCCAAACAACTTCTTTTATAAACATTTTAATATGACAATAACATTTTTATTTACATATTTCACAAGTTGCTTATCCACCAAAGATTCTGATGTTTTTCTTAACCACTCTCTATCTCAAGCTTTCACAGTCTTTTAAAATATATATCAAAGATAATTTTGAAGTATAACTAAATGCACAAAATACACTTAAGAGAAATTTAAAAATGCTTTTATATATTTCAGATCCTTATCATTGCAAACTTAGTTATTAGTGTAAGCTAAGGAGAATGATAGAGTCATAAGCGTATGTAATGGTGCATTGGACAAATAGTCACAGTTATATGTTCCATAATATATTTTGTATTCATGGTAAGGTATAATGTAGAGCGAATCTTAAACAGTCTTATTAATTGAAAACACCAGGCCAGGTATTGAGGTAAATTCTGAATGATCAGAGAGACAGAACAAGCCACAGCCAACCTCACCTTGCCAACTCCTCAGCTGATCTTGTTTCCTCAGACTGCAGGCTTCTGAGTCTTCACCCAAATGAATCTCAGCTCCACTCTGCTCAAAGCCTGAAAGCTTAAGAGGCTCTCTAGCTTCTGGTTTCCACACCTTATATACCTTTCTGCTTCCTGCCACTCCTTTCTGGGATTAAAGGCATGTGTCTTTCTCAAGCAAAGACATGAGATCTCAGGTGCTGGAATTAAAGGTGTGTGCCACCATGCCTGGCTGTTTCCAGTGTGGCCTTGAACTCACAGAGATCTGGATGGATCTCTGCCTCGGGAATGCTAGGATTAAAGGCATGTGCTACCACTGCCTAACCTCTATGTTTAATCTAGTGGCTGTTCTGTTCTCTGACCCCAAATAAGTTTTATTAGGGTACACAATATTTTGGGGGACATAATATAATCACCACAGTATAATAATTAAGAACTAGGCTACATAACAATAGTTATTAAATTAAATGTGGAAGATATCTAAATGCACTTATTTAGTTATAATCTTAAATCACAATTGTGAGATTCTTCTGGAAAACAAAAATAACCTGAGAATGTACTGGAGAGATACTGTGCAAGATTAAGGACCTGCATTAGTAGTTTCAGCACTTATAAAGTGCTGAGAATGTTGGGACATATCTATAAACCATTACACTGAGGGAGGCAAAGACAGGTGGATCCATGGGGAACTCTGTTAAATCAATCAGTGTCTCCATTGTCAGTAAAAGACTTTGAAAGCTTGAGATAGAGAGTGGTTAAGATAAACATCAGGTGTCCACTTTTTCTGTGTATACACACACACATATAGGAGAGAGAGACAGACAGCCAGACAGAGACAGAGACAGAGAGATGGAGAGAGAGGTGGGCAGGGGTATATATATGTGTGAGTAACACTCACGTTAACAAAAATGAAAATAAATCTGATGACATTCTTAGCTTTTGGCTTTGTGGACCCTAAGGGCCTGCTAACTTAATAAATGTTAAAAGTTTGTTGTTGTTGTTTTTGTTGTTAAATTTACTTACCACAGTTTGTTATTACAACACAGAGGTTGGCAAGTAATGGCTTTTTCAGAGGGCTAAAACTAGCCTGAGATAAGGTAGTTAGAAACTGGATCTGCAACGTTTCAACTCTTCACATCACTGCAGTTCTAATTAGTCAATGAATCTCTGCAGACACAGCTTATTTCCAGGAGTTCTCATTCACAGTTCCCTAAATTTGGCTCTAGAATACATTATCTCATATTTATATTTTTAAAAAGTCAATCAATTGATATTCAACCACAAATAACCTGATATATCTGGTTTGGTGATTAATGGGTACATGAAGGTGCTAGTGCTGATGTCACAGGGCATGAGTAAATGATTCAAAGATACAGATTTGTTGTCATTAACTCCTCTGGATTGCCTGAATTTTGAGATATCATTAATCTGCCTGTTCTTCAGTAATGTCCATGCTATACTAGACTTTCTCCACTTTCCTGTTTCTGAATCCATCCTGTCTTGTATGATTATATATTATATTTCATCCCATACAATGCATTTATAGTAACCAATCAATTGCCATTCATCTTCATATGCCAATTACAAAAAATTTGTTGGTTTATATGTCTATGAAAATTTTGTAAGACATAATCTCAACATATAGCTTAATTTTTATGCCCATATTATGTTTTACAATTAACATGTATCTGAAAACCTGTGTCACATTATAGCTTACATTCTGTAATTAAAATGTTTTTCATTAAAATCAAATTGCCTTTGTTCTTTCTTCAACATGACATACAGCATCTGCCCTATTCTTTAAGAAAATCAATAGGCAAACAGACAAAACTTGAATGGTGATGAGAGTGATGTTCTTTTGCATAAACTATTTTTCATTGTTTCTATTATAACAAAATCATCTCAAAAATACAAAAAATTGTACACCATGGAATTGTGAAGAAAGGGGAAATGTACGTTCTTTTAAGTCTAATATTAAGAGGATAAAAATATTCTAGTTTACTTTCCTAATAAGTGAGCACTCTCACTTGGCATGGTGTGCTTATGCTAAGACTGATATTTGGTAAGATAGTGTAAGAAACAGTCCTAACTTGAAGAGAAGTATGACTTAGTAGAAGAGTTTTACTTAAGTGTGTTAGAAAATAAAATCACACAAAGATAATTTGGTAGTAATAGAAATGATTTTCTAACATGCTAAGATACCTAAGATCTTAAAATTTCAAATGAGTATTATGATATTTTCCATAAAGGTTATACTACTTACATTCTCACAAACTATTTTTGTAAATATTCAACAACACCAGCTTGATTCTTTTTAACAAATAACCACTTTAACAAGTAGAAGCTGATACCTTATTGTGGTTTTGATTTATCCATTTATCTATTGATTAGTCATACAGAACTATTCTTTTTTTAACTTCCATTTATACTCATTTTGTGTATGGTATGTATGTGTGTGCTTGTGTGTGTGTGTGTGTGTGTGTGTGTGTGTATGTGTGCATACACATGCTTTGGTGCACTTGCAGTTGTCAGAGGACAACTTGCAGGAGCCAATTCTCTCCTGTTACCATCTGGGTACCAGGCATTGAACACAGGTCAGTAGGATTGGTAGCAAGCACTCTGACCTTATAAACCATCTTGCTGGCCTGCAATATTTTTTAATTTAAATGTTTTGAACTCCATATGTGACTATACTGCTATACTATATTTATATCATTTCTACTCCTTCCTTTCCCTCCTCCAACTCCTCCTGTCCCTCCATTCACTTTCAAATTTATGGCTTCTATAATACACCC
>LZPO01115351.1:1486057-1516094 GCA_001675575.1 Neotoma lepida | reverse complement strand
ATAGCATACATTGTTTCGGAACTATGGGATTCCATTGACCAACAACTCAAAAAGGGGGAACCCATTCCTACCACTGGGCATTTTATTTGATAGTCTGTGGTGCATATAAGAGTAATTGGCACCTATTACAGAGTAACTTAATTAAAAAAAATACTTAATATACCTACTTTCCATTTAGATATTTTCATTTGAGAAATGTCTATACATGGAAATTGTACATCTTAGTGAGATAGTTGTGTAGCTTGATCTGCTTAAGGGGCCCCCTGGCAGTAGAATCAGGATCCATCCCTGGTGCATGAGCTGGCTTTTTGGAGCCCACTACCTATAGTGGGACATCGCGCACAGCCTTGAAGCAGGAGGAGGGGGTTGGACCTGCCTCTACTAAATGTACCAGGCTCTGCTGACTCCCCATGGGAGGCCTTGCTTTCTTGTAGGAGGGAAAAGGGGGTGGGCTGGGGGAGGGGAGGCTGGAGGGAAGAGGGGGATCTGTGATTAGTATGTAAAATGAATAAAAAATGTTTTAAAAAAATAAAATGTAACAATGTAAAAAAATCAGATTGTTTTGTTACTCTGTTAGCAAGGGTTCTCTAGTGGAACAGAACTGACAGGATGAATTTTATATATATATATACATATATATATATATATATATAATCCTCATATATGTGTTATATATAACACATAATATACATATATATATATATGTATTAGCATAACTTACAGGCTGTGTTCTGAGTAGTCCAATAATGGATGTCTCCTGACAGAAAGACTGACAGATCCAGTAGTTGTTCATAAGACTGGATGTGTCCTTAGTCCCAGTCTGTTACTAGAATCCCAGAGCAATCTTAGAGAGCTGCCAGTCTTCTGTCTATGTTAGAATCCTGAAGTAGGTTATAACACCAGGGAAGGAATATCTCAGGAACAGGATAGATAAACTTGCCAGAAATAGTACACACAGGCAGACCAAAAGCAAAGCTTCCTTCTTCCATATCCTTATATGTCACTGCAACCAGAGGTGTCATACAGATTTAGAGTTGTTCTTCCCACATCAAGTGATTCAATCAAGAAAATCTCTCATTGCAATGCCCAGATGCTTAGGTTTCAGTTGATTCCAGATTAATCAAGTCGAAAATGAAGATTATACATCAGTTACTGAATTACTTTTCATACATACATACACACACACACACACACACACACACATATATATATATATATATATATATATATATAGTGCATTAACCATGATTCAGGTGTATAGTTCATAAATGATTTTTTAAAAATTCCTTTATTTTATGTATTATGTGTATGAGTGTTTTTCCTGAAGGTGTGTCTATGCACATGTGTGCATTTAGCTTTGATGTCAGAAGAGGCTGTTGAATTCCCTAGGACTAGAGTTGCAAATTATTGTGAGCAGTTGCGTGGGTAATCTGAATTGAACCTGAGTCCTCTGGAAAAGTAGTCAATGCTCTAACCACTGAAAAAGCCATCTCTTCAGTCTTACATAGATTTTTAAAGTTGTCTTTTTATTTTGTTCATTGTTTTTTATCTACTTTTTAGGAGCTTTGTAACTTGATGACTGTTTTTCTTTTTACTGCCTGTGGTTTCAGGATCTTAGACAGCAAGACAATAGTCATTGCCTTGGCCAGTTCCAGGGACTTGTTTTGCAGTGTTTCCTTCTAATAGTTTTTGTTTTTGTTTTTTTTTAAACTTCAAAAGACAATTTTATCTAGACAGAAACAATCAAACAGAACATAGAGAAATTAGACACCATTAAAATACACTCTTGCCAAGTGATTTAGCATTAGAATATAATGGGGGAACAAAGAAATGCATAGCAACTCCTCTACTGTCCCTTAGGGTACCAGTGAAACCCTGAAGAACAGCCAGGTGCTGGTGAGCATCACCTTTTCCTTGTAAACTTCTACCTCCATCCACCTCTACTCTTCCCCTGTACCCTTCAGAGGAATAAGAGAAAGAATCAGCACCCAAGGACCTTTATTCCACCTTAGGTGCCAGCAATAAACCATATCAGTCTGTGCTGTCCAGGGCCCCTGGGCTTGAGGGTTCTGTGGCAGCAGGAAAATTACATTGACAGGCTACTCCATGGGGAAATTGGAACTCCTTTATCATTAGTGTCCATTTGGCAGGTGCATCAACTAGGTGGGGACCTTGGAAGCCCTCCCTCACCATGTGGACACTCTGAGGGCAGCAAAGCAGGTTCAGGGAAGGAATCATTAGAGTGAGATAACTATCACTCAAAACTCCAGAAGCAGTGGTTTCTGGAGAGACAGGATCTCATAGATATACTTTGCTCACAGCAGGACATGAAGAGGCATTGCAAGACCCAGCACATCCTGGGTTCACTATGGAGGCTCTTCTGGCATCTGCTGGCAATGGGTGGCAGCTCAAACCAACCCCTCAGAATCCTTCCTCCTGAAGCTGTCTTTGACAAGGAACATCCTTGCAGGCCAGAACTAGACAGACCACAGATGGGCACTTGGAATGTTCTGGATGTTAGCACCTATCTTGGTATTCAAAAAAAAATTACTTGTTTCAACCTGCAGGAACCATGCATTTGCCAAGTTAGTCTTGTAGACACAGAGACCAAACCAGTGTTGAGATGACAGCACCCATTTCCTTGATCTTCATGTTTAAAGTCCAACTGTAAGTCAAAGTGAGTGTGTTTCCACACTGGCTAGCTAAGGACACCTGTGTCTGCTTCTTCCCCTGAAGATAGATGCTCCTAGCTGATTGGCATAATACCAGAACAACACCAGTCCAAACACAGTCTGCTGGCTGATAAAACCACAACCCACACATCTTGCCTATCTCAGCCCATTCTTAGTACCTCCATGTAGTTGGCTTTTTTTCTTTGGCTGGGGAGGGGTGGAGAGCACCACCCAGCTCCCAAATAAAGACACAGGGACTTCTTATTCTTTGTTACAAATGCCCAGCCTCAACTTAGGCCTGTTTCTAGCCAGCTTTTATAACTTAACTTAAATTATCCTGTTTTTCTTTATCTATGTTTTGTCTTGGGGCTTTTTACCTTTCTTTCCTTCTTTCTGTATGTCTTACTTTCCTGATTCCTTCGTGGCTGGCTAGCTGGATGGCTGGGTGGCTAGGTGGCTGGCCCCTGGCATCTCCATCTTCTTCTCCTCTCCTCAGCCTAGATTTCTCCTCCTATGTATTTTCTCTTCATGCCAGCCCTGCCTATCCTTTCTCTGCCAAGCACCTGGCCATTCATCTCATTATTAGATCAATCAGGTGCCTTAGGCAGGCAAGGTGAAGCAAATGCAACACATCTTTACAAATTAAATACACATCCTTACATCGTTAAACAAATGCAGCATAAACAAATGTAACATATTTTCCATAGTTCAAAATATTCCACAGCATAAACAAATGTAACACGTCTTTGCCTGGTTAAAATAGTATTCCATAACACCTCCCAGAAGTCATCTTTGTGGTACTGGATGAAGGTACTTAGGATGGGTCCTGTCTTTGACAGATGTCAACCCTAGTAGACAGGAAAGCTAAACTGATTTATTATCTGTGAGACCCAGTGACCACTGTCTTTAATGAGCTTGACTAGCCACCATAGTGAGCTCCCTAGAAACCCTGCAGTGCAAGGGAGTGGAAATCTGGTGTGTTCAAACTGCGTACGCTAGCCCTATCATTTGAGACCTGTGTTCCTACCCCATATACTGGAGAGTAAATGGTGTTAATGCACAAATGAAGCCCTAAGTCATATCAAGGCTCAGGAACACGATTTCCCTCCCACAGAGACTTCCAGGATTAGATGACTATAAGCTCTTCAGCACCTATAGGAGCCACTTAGAGTTTATAGTTTCATTTTCACAACATTGCTTCTCTAAGTACCTCAAATTCCTTCCCAAAGTCAAAACCCAACATAGGAACTTGAATGTGACCACCCTTAAGCCATCTCTCAATTTCTTTTGAGAACTTCAAAATAAAAACAGTCAGATTCCCTTCTAGGGCATTGCTTCCTCTCCAGGGGCTGCAGTTCTGCTGTGACCTGACAATCTAGCAGCTATCTCTGTGGGCTGTGTCACATGATTCCACAACATGAGTTTTGTTTCTCAGCACTTTTTAGGCAGGCTCTTGACTATATTTCCAGTACTTCCAATTTTGGATACAAAGTTGTCACACCACTCACCTAACTCTAACAAGGACTCCACGGTGTTATGAAGAATGATTTTTGTCTCGGCCTGTGCTTTACTTGTGGGATTAGCTTCCCTGGGGTTCTGGTAACTAGTAAGGTGACCATCCAGGCCTGTGTATTGGATTGTATGTAGCAGGAGAACCTATTGGCCAGTCAATTCTAACAACTTGCTTGGAGAATTCCTCCAATACCTTCTTCAGCAAGGTAAAAGCCACTCTGGAAGGCTATTCGTTGTCAGCAAAGGAGCAATGGTGAAGATACTTTTCCTCTTTAAGAGAAACTGCTGCCTTTTTCTGAGCTTTCCACAATCAGTTAATTTGTAAAGGTCATGAATTCCTGAACACTCAACCTCTGGAAGAAGCTAAAGGAAGACATGTCATACATGACTTTGAGCAGTAGCACTTTGGGCTCATTTTTGTAGATGACACTGAGGCTGTAGAGCTTCAGGGTACTGCAACTTCAGGTCACAGGTTGGCCCCAGAATTTGCTCACAGAAGTGCAGCTGGTGTCCCTAAGAACAGCCTCGGCTGGCTGCTGCTTCTAATAGTTTTATCATTTTAGATCTTATGTTTAATTTTTGAATATATTCTCCATTTATTTCTGTATCTGGTATAACATAAGAGTCTTACTTCATTCTTCTACATATAGATACAGTCAACACTATTTACTGAAAAGTTTGTTTTTGTTGTGTGTTCATGTGTGTTGAAATTCAATTAAACACAAATGTTTTGATGTAGTCATTTGTTCTGTATTCTATTCCATTGATTTTTGTGTCATTTTTTGTAAGTGTCATGCTGCTTATATCACATTATAGTATAGATTTAGGTAGCTTTATTCTTTTTGGTCAAGAATGCTTTGGCTCAATTTTGTGGATTCTTTCTGACTTTTCTGAAAAACATTTCAATGTTGGTAGAGATTGCATTAAGTTTGGATATTGTTGTGTACATTATGAACATTTTAATTATATTCCTCCTATCCATGAACATACATCTTTCAATTTTTTTTGTCTTCTTAAACTTTTCATATAAATCATGTTTTTCACTCTTTCTTTATTATGATTAAATTTATTTCTAATATATTACATTATTGATGTTTTCAATTTGTTAAGTCATTCTGATTTTTCCATAGTTCATTGCCCATGTTTGCTTTATCTGTTAGTCTGTGGTTTTCTTTAGCTCTTCAGCATAAGGCAACTCATATAAAATCTTGTGTACTAAGTCCAACATCAGCCTGACTGGTGACCGTTTCTCCCAATCTTTTGTTTTCCTTTTATTTTCAATGCATGCCTCATAATGTTGCCATAAAACTTTGTTTTGAGGATTAACATTTCTGAAAGCTCAAGAAGAAAAAACAGATTCTTCCTCTTCCTTGGAGTTGTTACTTGTTTTGGCTGCAGTTGTCTGTTTTCCTGTCAGAATTTTCTAAGCTATTCTTCTGAAGCAATTTCTTTGTATGCACTCTCACTGCTTTTTCCATTCTGTGAGTTCAATTGTGAGATTCCCTTTTATATGGCTATTTTTAAAAGCACAGGCAAATAATGAGAAACCAAATTTTGCCATATTTTGCAGATGGATTTTGAGAAAAGGCAATTCTCACATACTTTGGCCAGTCTTACCCTTTTTCTGATTCTCCTGTACTTGGTTTTACATTGTTGTTTTGCTGCTGCTGAAAAAAATCACAAATGTATCAGTTTAGACCACACATTATCTCACTTCAAGGGATCTGAAATCAAATGTAATCGTGTGATAAAGCTTAATTCTTTTCTATATGCTAGGGAAAGAAACCCACTTTCTTGTATTTTCCAGCATTTACAGGCCTCCTATATTCCTTGACTTTTGGCCTACTTCCTTCATCTTCATAGCTAGCAGTACTGAATGTTCTCTTTGAACCTTCTTCTGTTATCTCATCCCCTTTTTGGATCACAGCTGTAAAAGATCTTTTGCTCTTAAACTCAGCATTCATGTTATTAGCCTGGCCCCACATGGCTAATCCAGGATAATGTCCCTATCCAAAGGCACATAACACTAATCATATCTTCAAAGTCACTTTACTGTGCAAGTGGACATATTCACATTTTGTAAAGATTAAGGCACTGTCATTCTTAGGGGTTATATTTTCTTGTCCAACTCAATGCTAGTGTTGTGATTTTTGCTTACTGAGCTCTAATCCATTAATCTCTATGAAATATGTCTACAAGCAGCTTTATTTTGATAAAACGTTGTTTTTATGATATGTTTGCAGTGATTTTCATGTACCCTCTAAATCCTTTCTGTGAAGACAGTGATAGAGCTCCATTTTATTCCATTCAAGCTGATTTAAAACAATAATAAAAATGTGGGTATTTTAAAACAGCCAAATATTATTTTTTATAGTGTGATTAAATCTCTGGTAAAGACTAATCTCTTACTAAATACCAATCTTTCTTCTATATCCTTACATGGTAAAAGGAATAAGGCAACTACTTGTGAAATTATGAGGACAAAGCTCTCATGACATCACCCTATCTCTATGTCCTACCTTTTCAGAAGAATATCTTGGGGCTTAGGTTCTAATATAAAGGTTTAAGAGAGATGCACATTCAGAAACAGCAAATCTTTATAACAGGACTAGTATCCTTATAACAAGTATCATGGGAGTGATTGCTTCCTTTAGCTTTCCACTATGTGAAGACATTGCATGAAGATAAATAACTCGCCAGACACTGGGTCCCCTGGCACCTGGTTTTGGATTTGTTTCATATGATAAATAAAACTTAAATATATTTATGCCACAAATATGTGGCAATTATTTACAGCAACAACTTAAATTAACACAAATATTGAAGTCTTCTTTTAACATTTCATATGATTATGCATTCAGTTCCAGCCAAGAAATTTTGCTTGTGTAACCTTCATACACACACACACACACACACACACACACACACACACACGTACACACACACACCAACACACATACACATAAATGTACAGACATATATGAGTTCAGTGGGTGTTACCTTACACTATACACTGAAGATAATCTTCCTCCCAGAAACCATAGGTTACAAAAAAATAGCTTGGTGTTAGGTTTGAGATGCCTCCCCTAAAGTTCTTTTATAGGAGTGTCTTATAGACCCCTTCAAATAGTATAAGATATTAATATTGCTCTTCATCACCCATCATAACTTTGTAGTAAACCCGATTAGGAACATGTCACATAGTTCAGTTCACAGTACATGAACTACTCAAGTTGGTTATCAATGGGAAGGTTCTTCCCTGATAGCTAACTTTCATTGTATGAGAAGGTGTTTTGCAGGCTGCTGGTGAAGAAAACTCATCAACAATCTTATCCAGCAGTCAACCCTATGAGCTACATTAATCATCAACCTAGCAAGTTATGGCCATTGGTGCAATAATGCACGAATATTTTAGAGTTAATGAATTGCTTTCTGATCGCATTTAAGGACAAATCTACTGGAGGAAACACACATCTTGTCCTGTAAATCTTGCCAAGAACCCATGATTATTAGTCCCAAGGGTGAATTTGCAACTATTATGTTGCTAAATGGACACAATATTGAATTTTCCTCTAAATTCTTATACCATTACTCATTAATTAATGTTCTTTGACCTCATCAGAGAAGATTATTTGTGCATTAGACATTGGTTAATACAGATACTCACAGCTTTCTCAAGTGTGGAGAATACGTGGCTGTGGAGTACTTAGCTATAAATGGGACATCTATTTCACACACATTCCCTCAAACTTTATAGATGACTGTGGAAGAGTGGATTAAAAGATTTTAATGGACAGAGTCTAGAAGTATTGCTATAAAACAGTGTCTGCTGGTTATGACTTGGCCAAACCTCTGCACTCATAAACTGACAGCAGCTGGTTGTTTGCATAAGACTGACGCAAGATTAAGCCAGTCAACACTCTAGCATGGACAGGGGACTTCTCCCCCACCTGAGGACCTATTGAGACT
Organism: Neotoma lepida; assembly: GCA_001675575.1. Lineage (NCBI taxonomy): Eukaryota > Metazoa > Chordata > Mammalia > Rodentia > Cricetidae > Neotoma > Neotoma lepida. The sequence goes on along the minus strand of LZPO01115351.1, from coordinate 1,507,941 downwards.
TGATGGCTGCTAGAGGAGGAATAGTCAGTTATTTCCCCCTAATAATATGGCACTTGGTTCTCAGCTGTGTTCCAGTTGGTAGTCTCACACCCATCAGTATTTGGGCAGCATATATTGCTCTCAGTGGGTTATAAAGAACAAAAAACAAAACAAAACAAAACAAAAAAGGATATGAAGATGGCAAGTGGGTAAGGAGTGGAGATAGGACTTGGAGGAGTTAGTGGGAAGAGTAGGGGTAAGTATGACCAAAATATATTGCCTGCCTATGTGAAATTCCCATAGAATTAATGAACTATTGTGTTAAATAAATTAGACTCTATGAAGATTCTAGGTTTATAGTTTTATTCACATTTTATTAACTTAATGAGCTTAATTAGAAAAATACATGCCATTTAAATGGATTTACTAATGTGATGGTAAATTGCATTTTTGAGAAGTTCAGCTAATACTTTGAACATACAAAAGATTAAAATCTCATAACATGAAAGGGAATTAATATGTGACTTAGTGATAATCAAGTAATGTGGTTACCCAGTCAATAGCCTGTTTGTTCCATAAAATTTATTTAGAATTTATGACTATTTTGTTTTAGGACAACTATTGTTTTCAATGTTTTGTTTTAATAAGCTGTAGTATAATATGGGTATGGGCAAAAACAGGATTTCCAAGTCCAAGTAAACTTACTGGCCACTTTTACTGCCTTTCATTTTTCCTTCCCCATATTTTAAATTATTTATCTCATAAGGGCACTTGCCACCAAGTCTGAAGACCCAAGTTTCATCCCAGGAGTCAACAAGGTGGTAGGAGAAAAGCAACTTCCACAAACACCTCTCCAATCACTGCATTTTTCCCATGGCACATGCGTCTCCCAAATTAATTTATTTAAATAAAGTGCAATACAATTTTTTAAAGTGAGATTATTATTGTAATTTGTATATAATTTGCTTATAAAACCAGCAAAATAATGTCATATAATTCCAATGGTATAGGGCCTCAAAATCATTTAAATAGATACACTGCTGTCAGACAAACACTCTCCATATGGGAGATGAAAAATATCAAATTAAGTATTCTAGGGTAAGTGGATTATAATTGAAAAGTAATGTAGCCTTAGATTTGGAATTTTTTTGTTTTTTTTAGAGGTGACTATTGTGATTAATTATTTGAAATGATGAAAACCAGGATCATCAAATCACATCTTCCTCTGACAGTGTATATAAAAGTGATATATACCACAGCTGAGACTGCTTACTTATTGTGCAGTTGCAATGTACCAGTCACTATGCTAAAATTTTCTTAAATGCCATTTCATTTAATCTTCCTAGGATTTAGTGTGGTAAGCATCAATATTTTTGAATATTTAGAGTTGGAGTGAATATTCTCATTCAACATACTGCTGGACATTTTCTTATTTGCTGTATTGGGGTGTTCCCTAAATTCTTGATTGTTAAATCATAATGAATGAAGGAGAGTAGATACTCATATATGATACTATCAAAGATGAGCCAAATTACTGTAGGTAGAGAAAAGCCTAGAACTAATAAGGTCAGTCAGCCTAGAAACCACTTGGAGTAAGCTGGCATTGCTTTTGCTTATGAACTTGAATCTGTGGTACAACTTCTTCATGTATAAGTGAAAAATCAAGCTGGCCTTTACTGTAAGTCATAACTTCCTTGAGTCATGAATGTATTAAGGACAATGTCTGACCTTATCTATCCATGTAATACTTGGGAAAAAATTGTGGTGTTCATTTGTCATTGCTCATTTTCTGTCCTGTCTCCTTTCATCTTAGAGATTTCGGAATAACATCACATTTTGAATAGGTTGAGGAAAACCTTCTACAACCTGACCTTCATTCCCCTTCAGTATAGAAGAGTGTTGTTGACAATCAAAGCCATAAAACAAAAATTTTAAAGGACACTCCTTGCTATAGAAAATTTGAAGTGTGTAGTCACATAGGCAAGATGATGTATAATATTCTAGTGACCTCTCAGTGGATGAATAGCCCCATCAAAATGAGATTTATGTCTTAAATTCTGTCATTAATGACTTATTTTAAAAGTGTTTGTTATATGAGCTTATATATGTAAGTGAATTGAATAGTCATACAGTGTAGTGTATTTATTAAGTTTTTCCTGTTAGTTCTCAAGATAAAGGAGAAAACTACAGAAAAGAAATTTGGGAGCACAGGAACGCTAAGGACAAGCTGCATTGTTGTGATTTTAATTACATTTGAATATGCATTCTTGTCTTATGTGATTCATTTCTTCCATGATAATTCCAAGTTTTATGCTTCTATGTCTCTATTCATATATGAAATGCATATTTCTTAACCTATCTTATTTCTTCCCCTCCTACTTTTAACACAAATCGGGTGGGGTTAAAACTAGAACCATTATAATTTTCTACAGTCAATTGTTTATTTGATAAATATTGTATGAAATCTTGCCCCTTAAACTTTTATTTACTTACAATAAACAATTTTAAAAATTGAACCATAACCAATTCAAATACTAAATTTCCTTAAGCAAAACCAATTCAAACAGTAGTTTATTTTTGCTATAGTCTGAATATTTACAAACATTCCAGGCAGTTCCAGATCAGTGGAAGTACTATTTTTTTCACTGTCTTTTTTTCCTGTTTATCTTGTTTAATATTGAAAATTTTCTTAGAAGTGTTTTTAATCATTGACTTGAAGAGGATTGTTTATATTTGTTATATAAATAATCTGTTATAAAAGCAACATTCTAAAAAATATGCCTGCAAGAGTCCATTTTTGAGATAGTCATCTTAGATTTGAAGGATTATTGCACTGATTAATGTTCTCAGAAAAAGAGATGATTTACAATTTAAACTTACATTGGAGAAAATAGACACTTGGCTTGTGGGTACTGAAGATTGAACCTAGGGCCTCACAAATACTCTACCACTGCACTACATCCCCAAATGTTGTTTTAGTTATCATTTTAACATAGAGTCACACTAAGTTCTGCAGGCTGGGCCTTAAAATATTTTTCATTACCACAGACTTTAAATTTGAGATCCTACTGTCTCATCCTCCTGTGTGGAATAGTTATTGCAGACCTATACTATCCCACCCAGCTAATTAGAAAAATAGAGTTTTCTATAATGAAGACTTGACTTAGTATAATCGAAGTTTGGTTATTTCTATGGAATGAATAAAAGAAAATTGTGACAAAGATTTTACTTATAAGTCTGAAGTTTAATAGGCTATCAGACTTCATGAATCTATGCTGCTAACTTCAATTTTCACTCATAAATTGTTTTAAAATTCTATAGATTATTTATAGCATATTTCTCTTAATGTAGAATATATATATATATATATATATATATAATCATTGCTTTTGGTATTACAGTACTTGACCTGGTTTAATTATTGTACGTGTATTACTGGATCACACACTTCTCCTAGTTTATTAACATAATTTTGAAAGTTCTAGGAAGTGTTATCATTTTAAAATGATCAAAGTTGAGGACTACTTCAACCTGCACCTTGAAAGAATTGTTTAACAAATGTAATTATGTAGATGTCAGGTGATCATGAAAATAAGATTTAGTCATCTCAATTTTACCCTCAAGCAATAAAAAACAATAATTATATAACCTATAAGAATTGTGCTAAAAAATAGAGAAGGAAAAATGGGCTGTTTGAACTCTCAGATATATTATTCCAAAGTATAGGAGTGATATAATCATACAGTAGAGTTAAATTATCTTACCCATTTGTGTTTTTTTTTTGTTTGTTCATTGTTGTTTTGTTTTGTGCTCAGAGTGATTCACAGGAGTGTGTGTATGTGGCAGGTAAATTATTCTTATGAAATTGTGAAATTCATTTTCAAATAGTAACTTTTACAGGAAAACAAAGTACAATAGTCACAATTCAGTTGTGGTTTAGTTCTACACGTGAAAATGATAAACTAAAGCAATGTAACAGTTTTTATTTATTTAATAATTTTATATATGTATTTAATGTATTTTGATTGTATCCACTACTTTGCCCCCACACTCTTCTGAGACACCCACAATCTATCCTTATCCCAACTTTATGTTCTTTTCCTTTTTAATTGTATAACTCACCGTGTCAGTCGAACTAATGCTTCCCATATGTGTATGAGTGTAGAGCTATCTACTGTATTATGGTAAACCCACCTGAAGAAACCTTACTATCCCTCCATCAACAGCCATCAACAGCCAATCCTCCTGAGTTTGAAGGGGGACATCTGAATTCATGCTGGAATGTTGACTTGGCTTGATTTTTTTTCAGGTCTTTTATAGACAACCACAGCTGTTGTGAAATATGAATTCAATGGCCTTGTCATATCCAGGAGACAGGTTTCCTAGCAGTGCAACCCTACTCTTATATGATGTCTTCTAAGTCTTTGGGACAGAGTGAGGGTGTGAAATAGATGTCCCTTTTGTAGATGAGCACTCTACAGACACTTGAAGTGCATTGAAGAGGAAATCTGCTTGATCCTGGCAATGGGGCAGAGGGGAAGGTGAAGCTGCAGGAGGTGGTCTTAGATAGAGTTGCTGATGAGACTGGGTTATTTAATTTGGAGGAGAGGGGGAAGAATGAGGCTCTGAAGACTTGCTTCCCTGGTTAGCTGGCCAATGTGTTCCCAGGGAGTGTCTGCAGGAGTTGGTAAATGAGACAAACTGATGGGATGTTAAGGGAGTCTATAGGAGAAGATCTGCTGGAGATGGAGACAAGCTTGCCACCTTATCTTTGTATTTGTGATATATTTTCTACTTTCCTTTGGATTTTTAAATGTTGCTTTTTTAGGTCATTTTTCAACTTTGCTAATAATTTACAAGCTGTGTTTTCTATTTTAATCTTTACATGGTTTTCTTAAAATTTGACTGTGTGCGTATAACAAAAATGAACTGTCTTGTCCAATCTCTGAACGACACATGAATTTAGAATGCTTTTTAAAAACAATATATATGTAGTTGTTTTTCCAGTATTTTGCTTCTAGTATCTTGCTGAAATTCCCCACTAACTACAGATGGAAAAAAAAATCCTACATTTTATTCAGAATCTGATAAGTATGTAGCAGAGTGAGTACTTTTTGGTGACATTATCCAAAATATTATGAGGAATTTTAGGCTCTTATAATTAAAGTCATCCCATTGAAAACAATAATTTATAATAAATTTAAAACAGAATTCATGGACATAAATGTATTTTATATTCAAGATAAATATGAACCTTAAAAGACACAGAGGAAAAAAACTCTTGAGGTTATTGATTTTTTGCATTTATTTGTGTCTCTTTTAAAACAAAAATATCATATCTTGTAACTAATCAAACTATGTTTGATGTAATTTGTTACTTAGATGTTAGAAATGAGTTTTATTTATTCAAAAGTTCTAGCTTTAACACATTTTGGCACTTGACAAGTGATACATATCTTAGTTAATTAAGACTATCAGTAGAATCAGTAGAGATGAATAAATTAGGTGACATTAAAAAGAAAGTGCCTTCTATTTAATACTGTCACTAAATTCCTTTTTCTAACAATTCTTTGCCCAGGTGAATTTATATGTTAGAAAATAATTTAGTAGTTTTTATTTTAGTTAATTTTTAAAAATAATTATTTCAACACTGTCATATTTCTAATGTGCATGAATTTATTAATGACATCCACTGTAATTTAATAGGATTAACATCTATGTCCTTTGTGACTAATCTGTTAATGTTGAAATAAACTAGTTTAGCATAATATTTTTCTGAGTAAAAACTGGCCTCCACAATTTGGTTTTGACTATATGCCCATTTTCTTCTCCTTCATTTAAAAAAATAAAATGAATTCTTCTTGTGTTAAGTCTAACCACTCAGATTTAGAATTGATGTTGTCAACAACCCTGTTGAGATAATTTATGAGATTTTATTCATATTTATATATATGCAATTGTGGGAAATTTCATTCATACAGATAATCTTTAATATTCCTCTCCCAGAATAGAACATATTCACTCATCTGTACTTTAATAAAGACTATAGTAAGAAAAACTAAGACTTTAAGGTAATAATAAAATTATCAGATTGCAGATGGATTGTCTTTATCAACTCCCACTCCTCAAGGCTCAGGGATCTATGTGGAAAAAGAGTTGGAAAAATTTTAAGACCAAGAATTTATGAATGACTCAAGGAAATAGTGTCTTCCCACTATAGCAGGACTGATATCAACATGAACTTAGAGAAACTGCGACAGCACAAACAAGACATGTAAAGCTTCAAACTAAAGAAAAATTCCAGCACTGAGAAGGGGAAGTGGACACAAAGTCCCACCTAACCAAGAATTTTTTTGCTTATGTTCAATTGAAATTTTCTGAGGAATGGAACATCATTTTTTTCCAATGGAGTATCATGAGGTGTACCAAACCCACTCCAGGGAAGAACAACTCCATGCTTGTTTATTTGTGTGTATATTTATTTTCTTTTGGAATTTTTTTATCTTATTTGTTTTGTTTAAGAGAGAGAGAGAAGCCTGGCGGTGGTGGCGCACGCCTTTAATCCCAGCACTCATCTCTGTGAGTTCGAGGCCAGCCTGGGCTACTGAGTGAGTTCCAGGAACTGCGCAAAGCTACACAGAGAAACCTGTCTCAAAAAACCAAAAATAAAAAGAAAGAGAGAGAGAAGATAGAAAGGATATGAAATCAGTAGGTATGGAGAGGACCTGGGAGCAGTTGGGTAGGGAAACACATAATCAAAATATACTATCTGTGAAAAAAAATAAGAAAAAGAAAGAAAAAGCCATGTTATAGCCCATGAGCAATAAGGAGCTACTTGTAATGTCATGGGAATCTTTATGGAATAAGCAATCTGAGAGAGGAGATGTCACTGAAATACCAAAGCCATAACAGCTACTGAAAAGCTTCAGTGTTGAGTTTAGTTTGTATTCTCATTTTATATTCTAAAACCACAAGATGGGATGAATGAGCAAGCAAGATTTTAAAGAAGCAGACATGGTAGTCAGCAGGTTGTTAAGGGCAACAACATTATTTAGCTATTTTCCAGGTCATTCTGTTCCAGGAAGCAAGTAAAGTCATTCTTGGCAAATAGGCAGTACACGAAGTACTTTAAGAAAATCACCAAATAAACCAATAAATCAGTATCTAATAATTGGTCTTTTCTACCTTGTTCTACTTTAACAAGTTTTAAGCCAAATAGCAATATGGCAAGATTTATTTTTGAAGTTTTAAAAATTTCAGCAGTATCTGTTTAATTTTTCACTATGAGGGGAACTTGAATGTCAATTTTTTGAGTATACAACAAGAAAAAGCTGAACAAACTGAAAATCAGGGGGCAATCTTAGACTTATGGTAGAACTGAGATGACAGGGCCAACAGAGCACTCTGAAAATCAGGGGGCAATCTTAGACTTATGGTAGAACTGAGATGACAGGGCCAACAGAGCACTCTAAAACTGAAAGAACAGGTAGGTTTTAGTGCTAGTACTATAGGAAGAAACACAAACCAAATGAAGAGATATTTGCTTGTTACCACAGGTCTTCAGCAACTGTTTGGGTTTTGATATTTTTGGAAACTCAATCAGGGAATTGAAGAATCATCACACATAAATGGTTGACAGTGGAATATATAACCAAAAAAAGAGAGAGAGAAAGAAACCCTAGAAGGCAGATGTGCTCTACTCATGCAGTGACCTTAAGCAAGTCCTAATTCTTTTCAAGAGCTGTTTCTCATGATTTTAAGCAGAGGAAGGAGCTAAGAAACTAGGAAAAACAGCTGGAGGAACCATTCAATTTGTATGATAATTAAAAATTATGTAGAAAAATATAAAAAGACCAATGACAATTAAGGGCACCAATGAATTTTTAGCCTGTGATACCGTCAGCTATGATTACTGCATAATGAACACAGCATGGTTATACATATAATCTCAGATTTAATGCTCATATACATCAGTTCTTCTCACCAAGCACATCATGCCTGAATTCTGACAACACACACACACACACAAACACACAATGTATTGAAACAGAAATATCACAAACTTAAGAAACAGAATACACTTGAGACCAAGGTCAAATATAGAAGTGATGTCAAAATTATTAGAATGGGAATTCAAGACAACTATGGCAAATATTTTCAATAGTGGAAATTATAAGAAAGATGGGATAGAGCTTCTGGAAATCAAAAAGCATGAATGTCATGTAAAGAAGAAAGTCTTTCATGAGCTCATCAATCAAATGAAACAGTTAAAGAATCTGTGAGCTTCTGGTCTCTCCATAAGAAACGTCTAAAACTTAAATATGAAATGAAAAAGATTGAAAATGACAGAATAAAATATCTAAAGCTTTGTAACAGTTGCTAAATACAACATACATCTCGTGGACATACAAAGAAAAGAAAGAAAAGCTAGCAGAAAAGTAATAAAAATAGTAATATCTGAGATTGTTATTGATGAGTATTAAAAAACTGAATCAGAAAACTAAAAACCATCAAGCTTAGAGAACATTAATCAGAATAAATGACCAAAAAAACTGTATTTAAGCATGTCCCATACATGCTTAATATATAGAAGAAAAGACATTAATAAAAGCTAAAGAAAATAATACCTTTTGTAGAGCAAGGCCAAAGAGTACATTACCTTCACCAGCAGCAATGCAGGAAAGAAGAGAGTAAACTGCTTAAAGGGATAAAATATAAGAACCAATTTTGTGCTAATAAAGAGCTATCATGATTTTAATTTCAAATGCAAATTACTTCTTACTGGTATTTAAGGAAACAAATGACTTTTTAAAAATAGTAATCTTGGAATTTTCAAATTTGCTAATAGTCATTTCTTAGTTTCTGGAGGTCTTACTAGTACTCTGAGATTTTTATGTATAATAAATTTTGTTAATCTGAAACTAAACTCTATTTAAATCATGATAAACCATAAAATACTAAGCATCTTAATTTTAGCTGTTTAGTAAACATAAGTATATTTACTAGTTACCCATAAATCTCAGAAACTTCCTCTTCTTGCAAAAGTGGAAACTTTTACCCATTAAGTAATTTCTTTCTTCCTCTGCTTTTCAGGCTCAGACTTTTTACTTTCTGTTTCTGTGAAGATGACTATACTATATACATTATACAAGGTGAATCATACAGTATATGTCTTCTGGGAAAATATATTCCCATTAGTATGATGTACAACATGGTCAGTCATGTTTCAATTTGTAATCACATGTTCCTTTAATATTTTAAAGGTTATTTATTTTTCCTTTATATGTACGTGTGTTATGTTTATATGTATGCATGTGCAGTGTGTGTGCCTGTTGTGCAAGTAGTCTATTAGATGTTATCCGATCCCCTGGAACAGGAATTACAGATTGTTATAAGCCATCATGTGGGGGCTAGAAACTGAACCTAGATCCTCTATAAGACCAACAAGTGTTCTTAGCTGTTAAGTCTTCTCTCTAGTCTTTCAATGTTCCTTTAAATATAACTAATAGCCCATGTATGAGTAAACTACATTTTATTCACTACTTTTACATTTATTCATGAATTACTTTTACCTATTGACTGCTGTGAAAAATGCTGTTACTAACATCAATGTACCCATGTCTTTCTTAGACCCTGCTTTTGTGTCTTTTGTATACACACTAGGGAGTAGAATAACTGGATCAGGTGATGATTTCTCTTTAAATTCTTGCAGAACTAGTATACATTTTCTGCAACAGCTGTATGATTTTAAACTACATCAGTATGGCATACAAGTTCTAAGTCCATCATATCCAAGTCAATACCTAACAGATTTCCTATTGTGTGTGAAGATCCACAGTGGTATGAAGCATCATTTCATTTATTTGCTGTACATTTGTATGTCTTCCTTGGATAAATTTCTGCTGAAATCACTTGTCCATTTTCTAGTAGATTATTTGAGTTTTCTTAAGCTCTTACATTGACAAGTCACAATCTTTGTAGATTTTTGAAAAACTTTCATTGGATCTGTGATAACAACTAGCAAGTAGGCTCTGTTTCTCTGTTAGTAGAATAACGAGAGATCTCATCTGCCCTCTTTGGGCAACAGGCACACACACTGTGCAGACATACATATAGGAAAAACACTCACATACATAAAAAAATAAGTAAATCTTTAAAATATTAAAGGAATATTGTACACAACCTGAAACATGAATCAAATGTATTTAAATTAGTATGATCTCCAACATACTCTTCCATCGTCCAGCTACATAAACCAAATTGAAACATACCCTCAGATAGGGAAGATAGAGTCCCATAAACACTCAAGAAACAAAAGTAATAAACAATGTTGGGAACCCTCTTTGGTAGATCTGTCTGCAAGTAGCTCTTGGAGGTTCAACAGTACAGATTTTATGATTCATTACCCATATTGAGATTGGGCACTTCAATGACCCAGTTGCTTTTGGATATCTCATTGCAAATAAACACCAACCTGTATTTTTATGAGAAACTCTAATAAAATCTCTGATTCATTAACAGACTATGGAATAGTTTCTTCGGTCTACCACAGATGCCTACTCTGGTGTGAATGGACATTTGTTCAAGTTTACCCAAGAAAAGTAACATGATAACATTGTACAACATATTGAGAGCCCAAAATAAAATGAAAAGGAGGAGAAGTACAAATCTATTACAATAGCCTTAGAAAGTACATAAAATACACTTCACCCGTACAGGGGTATCTGAATTTCTTAGCTTTCTCTCAGTTCAAATTGAAGTGCTTTGAATTCTTACCAGGATCTCTCTTCCTCCAGCAACTCACTCACTCTAAGGATACTGGTTGCATACCACTTGCAACAGCCTGAAATTATCTGTTCTTAACTACTCTCATCCAAACTCTAATTAAAGCCAACAATCAAAAGACAAGTGAGGGAGGGGAGGTTGGAAAAATTGCTTAGCCATTAAAGGCCAGGCTCACAATCAAACATCAAAAGACAAGTGGCTTGCTAAAATTGTTAAGTCAAGCTAATTATGAATATGAATTGGGTTATAACTTGGTCGTGATGATGCAAAGCTTTAATCTTTAATCTTAGAAATCAGAGGTAGAGACAGGCAGATCTCTGTGAATTTGAGGCCAGTGTGGCCTACAGAGCAAGTTCCAGGACAGCTAAGGCTATCCAGAGTAACCCTGTCTCTAAATAAATAGATAAATAAATAAATAAATAAATAAATAAATAAATAAATAAATAAATAAAAAAAACAAAAAAGGATTGGATTATAGCATATCCTTATTTTTAGGGTATAAATTCATAATCACTATTAAGCGTTTTAAGCATAAATCATTGTTGTTAATAATAGTCACCATATTGATTAATGGCTAATGACTTTATAACCATATAGCCAACATCAAATCCAAGATGTAAATATTTCCATCACTTTAAATTTTTCCTCCACCCTTTCCCTGTTGCACAAATCTATCTCTCTTATTTATCATTCTCTAATTTCTATCACCATAAATTAATGTGTGATTATTTCTAAACATTAAATAATAAATAAAACTTTATTGTATACCTGCTTTTGTGTCTAACATCTATATATCAATAAAATATTTTCAGTCACTCATAGTAGAGTTAGTAGGCTATTTTAGAGGGTATCATTTTTCAAGTGGGGTGAAGTCCTCATTAAGTACATCAGACTGGCCTTGAACTCTTTATTCTCCTGTCTCTGAATCTGAGTAGTGGAATTACAAGCATAGAAGAATATATCCAGTCACATGTTTCTATATTATTATTGTTATTATTATTTTTGGATAAAGAATCTAACTATGTATCCCTGGATAAAGTAGAACTCACTGTGTAGCTCAAGATGGCCTCCTTTCACAATCTCCTGTTTGCTGAGATTAACACTCAACAGAAGTTCCTTTGCAAAAACAAAACAAAACAAAAAAAATTTCAGCCATTCTTCCTTCAAAGAAAAATTCATCCTGGTTATGAATTTTTCCTGGTATTAGCTGTTATGAACAGTCTGATTTAACTATCATTTTTTTGTGTATTGATATCACCTTTCTTTGGGAAAATAACATTAAAATGTAGAATTGTTGTGTTTTAGGGTACATATATATTTAACATCTTAAACAATCTCAAATCATTAGTTTTAAAGCTTTTGTATCAGTTTTGCTTTATACTTTAGCATGAGAGTTCCTGTTTTTCATATATTTACATTTTAGTAGCACTTTTATTAATCTTTAATTTTAGCCATTCTGGTGCATGTTCAATTGTATCTCACAGTAGTGTCCATTTTCGTTTTCCAGTGGATAATAACTTAAAATTTTTGATGTGTATATTGACTCTTCATATTTTCTTCAGTATATTGTCTTCTGACTAATTTGTGTGTATTTTTAATGATTTGCAGTTTTATATATTCTATGTAATATTGGTATTTGTATGCAATCAGTCAGATATAATACTATGCTAAACTAAACAGATTCAGGTACAACACATAGGATTTTAACAACAATTAAGTATTTTTAAAAAAACCTGTTAAGATAATGCCATATGCACATTCTTGCTGAAGTATTCTTTTCAGTAAGTGTAGGTCCAGTTGGTCTATTTTCTTTTTCCTCTCCATAAGAATGTTAAGATTAGAGCAATGATACGTCCATCCAGGAGAACTGTAGAGTAGTTTTCTACAGAACTGATTAGTAGCCTTTGTCCTTTCAGTTCTCCAATATATTTTTAGGACTTCTGGCCTCAAAACACTATTTCTTGTTAACCAAGAAGTAATTCCATTCTGAATTTATGAAGAACATTTCTTATTATTGGTACTTTTATAACTTATTTCCTCCTAAAATGGTTCATAAGCAGCTTTATAATGACCATGTGTGATAAGAAGTAACATAACTATTTTATGAACTGAGCATAAAATTGCTAGAAAATCAGTTTTCAGAAGAAAATTGTTACAGTTAGAGATAACCCTGGCAAATAAACTCTTAGGGTGAATTAAATTCCATTGGATACAGACAATTTGGGTTAACAATATACTTATCAGAAGGCTCCATCTTCCAAGGTTAGAACATGAACCTACAATTGCCTGATGTGCTTTTTTTAATATCTGGCAAATACCTTTGAGAAGAGTGTTATTTATTCTAGGAAATAGCAATTTAAATTGCTACAGCTTTCCCTTTCTTCTCTCTCAAGTACAGTAAAATTACAGAGGTAAAAAAATTCGTTTTGAAGGAAAAAATAGCCACTGGCAAATGGATCAAACAGCTTAGAAGAAGATGAAATAGAAAGAAGGAAAACAGAATGAGACATCATTGCAAAATTGATTATGTATTTTAAGAACTATTTGTGTTAGTAGAAAGAAAATAATTACGTTGGCTTTCTACTGAATAACAAAGAAGTCTGAGTATTAGTAAATTTTCTATTTGATATGCAGCAACTGAGCAGACAAAGTACTTTGATTATATATTTGATTTTATATATGAAGAGAAATGAAGCTCCATCTTTTCCCAGAGTTGTTGTTGTCCACCATATTTCAAACTATGCTCTTACTAATTCTGTTCACATTCATTAAATGAAAGTCCTTTGGTTACCTAGAGTATAGATAAATACAATTTGGGATCAAGCAGCCAGATCAATAATCAGGTGAGGAGCACTGGTTTTACTACAAGTATATGAAGTGCTGAATAATGACTTAAATTCATGAGGACATGACATTAAATATGCTTGACATTAGATACTGTAATTTTTATATCAATTCTTAGCCTCCATTCTTAGCCTCCTAACTAACTACTTATTCTAATCTTCTTGACATAATATATAGTTCAGGACTACAAAGGAGAAAATATTTCCTCAGCATTTTGTAGCAAATATTAACTATAGGCTCTGTGACATATTCTAGAACAAAAATATAAAATTGGACCTATGTTTTATGGACCACATTTTCTAGTATCTTCTCTATGTTCTCTGACAATAATATCTCGTCATCATGCATTAATCACATATTCTATGTTAGATCTTCATTATATACCAAGGCAAGGTATTCTGGAATATAACATCTCAAAGAAGAGTATACTTAAAAATTACAGATACTTGATTTGTATTTTAGGATTATTATGACTAGGGAAATATTTAGTATATTTTCAAACAGCAAAATTGGTGTCTAAGTTGGTGAAAAAGTTGATACATTATTCATTCCCTTATTCTCCAACATACATATTTCTAACTTCCAAATACTTTTAAGAACTACATATAACTTAATAACAAAGATGTTGCTCTCATATAACAAGGATGTTACTCAATTTTAAAGATTTGTTTATGCTTTTCTATTTCAGCTCAATAATACTACTAAAAATCTAATATTGTACATTGTTAGTCTATATCATAAATAATTGGGAAAATCATCTCAATCATCAAATGGTCTTTTATTAATCAATATGTGCACACATATGCATCAATTGGCAGGAACTGAATATAGGCTTGATGGACATACACAATATAAAAGTGACTGTGGACAATTTAGCTACTCTGGCTGGGTAATTGTGTTCCACCTAGTGGAATAAAGACAGAACCATTCTTTTAACTAAGCTGAAGGAACTAGCATAACATCCTCCACATTACACAACAATTGAGGGATATCTACCCACACAATTAAGAGTATAGAGTGGTAGAGATAGGCAAAATTGTTACCTGATTCATGAAATAAATACAAATATTATTATAAATAACTCCCATATTGATTTAACTCCCACTTCTTATTTTCCTACATAAAAATTGAAAGAAAATGTTCATGAGCATTTCTCATTTGAAAACTTTGTGGAAAAATTACATTTTCAAAGAACTAGACATTAGGAAATTATAAAGTCAGTTAATAAAACTTTAAGAATTTAAGGATGCCCAGAGGTCAATGCAATTCAGAATTCATAAGTGTGTATAGCTAATTTTATGTAACATCAACTCTAAATTTTTATTACTAGATTAAAGTTGGCACCAAGTTCTGTGTTTAATCCTCTTCAAAGATAAAGTTCTGTAAGAAAATGAGCAGAAACTCACCAATGTTAATTTAACAATTTTTCTCATGGAGATGATACAAACTAGGCTTATTTGGGAAGCAGTAACCTCATTTGAGAAAATGCCTCTATTATTGACCTGTAGGCAAACATGTGGGGATATTTTCTTGATTAATGGTGGATATGGGAGGGCTCAGGGCACTGAAGGTGGTGCCATCCCTGGGCAAGTGGTCCTGGGATGCAAAAGAAAGCAAACTAATCAAAAGCCTTGGGGAGAAAGCCAGTAAGCTACATTCTTCCATGACTTATGCTTCGGTTCCTGCACTTAGTTTTCTTCTTTTGAGTTCATGTCTGTGACAGAACTGCACATGTTGTTTTGAGGAGGACTATGGAAAGACTTTGGAACTCCGTCCTAGACGAGGCACTGAGTGTACAGAGCTTAGTGGGCTGTTGTAAGAACTTAGAAGATAATTCTGAGGGCAGTGCAACTGTTGGAGGCCTGCTTTGTAATGTTTCAAAGGGGAGAAAAGACTGCGTCAGTCTTGCATGTACTATTTTGTATTAAGACTCAGTGGTTCTTGTCAGCTGGAACTGAAGAAATAGCTGTGATTAACAACATTCCAGAACCACTAAGCAGAAATTTTGGTTTGCTGGGATGATCAAAGCTGGATCTAAGAAATTAACTGTGATTAAGAAGAGAGGTGAAATATTCTGGGAGCATTTTCTTGGGTTCTGCATATAGAAGTTGTGGTTGGGTGCAGTCAGGGCTGTATCTCATTCTGGCAGCTGAATTTGATAATGTCTAAGAGTAACTTGGGTACTGCTAGTCTTGAAAGCATGAAGAGGTCAGGCATAGCAGCTGAGGCTGGATACTATGTGGCAGAGCTGGAGTCTGAAGGGAGAACAAAAAGGCCCTTGGAAAAGTGACAGCCTCAGTTGCAGTGGAAACCCTGAAATCTTTAGAGATGGAGATAAGAGTGCATTGGGATGACCACCGGAGATAGCGTCAGCTATAGAGTAGAGCAAGCCTGAGTCAGGAGATAACCAGCATGTTATCTCCTGCATAGCTAGAGAAGTGGAGATGCTTCAGATTTTTGGAGCCCAGAAGAACACGAGGGGATTCAAGACATCAAGCATGAATTATTAATATTTATAATGTTGCATCTTGGTTTTGCTTTGATTTGATTGTGTTTGTGTTCTGATTCTTCCCTCTTGTTGTAGGAAGTATTTAAATTGATTTTGTTTTATTTTTTAATTTTATAGGCACCTATAGTTAATAGATTGAACATTTTTGATGATTTAGACTTCAAGTGTTGCGATTTTTTTTTAAAGATTGTGGGACTTTAAAAGTTCTTTAGGTATACTGCAATGACACTATTAACAGGAGTTTTTGTTTATAGTTGAGTAGTGACTCATTTTTATATCAATTTGAGAAAGAGTGAATTATGTTGGCTAGATTTTTATAAGACTGACAGAAGCTCAGGTTATCTGGTAACATCAGTTGAGAAAATGCCTTCACCAGGTTGGTCTGTAAGCAAGTCCATGTGGCATTTACTTGATTAGTGACTAATGGTGGAGGAGTCAGCCCACCGTGCCTTGTGCCATTCCTGGGAAGGTAGTATTGGGGTATAAAAGAAAGCAAACTGAACAAGTCAAGAGGAACAAACACCTAAGCAGCACTCCTCCATGACTTCTGCTCCAGTTACTGCCTCCAGGTCCCTGCCTTGAGTTGTTATCCTTCAGTGATGGACTGTGATATAGAAGGTACATAAGCCAAAAAACATCTTTCTCCCCAACTTGTTTTTTCAAGGTGTTTTGTCACAGTAATAGAAATTCTAACTAAGCCACATGGCACTTTTAAATTCTAATAGGAGTCCATGTTTTATTACAGTAAATTCCTTATTTACGTTAAGTAATTTTTTATTGAAGTAAATACTTTATTTTATTACAATAAATACTTTTATTAAAGTGAATATTTTAAATGCCTAAAAATACTTGTTTATGGTAGTATACAGATCTTAATAGAAAAGTACTAATAATTTCCAATGAAAATATAAATGCTAGACAGGAAGAAATATGATTAAGTCAACCAATGATCTTTGTATAAATCAAAAACTTTAGTAACTCAAGTACTAATAATAATTCAAGAATTGCCAAATGATGTTGTGTATTAGACTATGAGCAGAAAATATATTTGACTAGACAATCAGTAAGATAATAAAATTGAGGAGACATAAAAGTAGGATAGAGATTTAATAATTTGTAAGTAGTCATATTTCTTCACATAAAATATGGCAACATATCTACAGCTATTAAGATGAAATAAAGTGAGCTGGGCGGTGGTGGCACATGCCTTTAATCCTAGCACTCGGGAGGCAGAGGCAGGCGGATCTCTGTGAGTCCAAGGCCAGCCTGGGTACCAAGTGAGTTCCAGGAAAAGCTCCAAAGCTACACAGAGAAACCCTGTCTCAAAAAAAAAATGAACTAAAGTAGTCACCTCATGACTGATGGGAATGTCTTTCTAAAAATGTGTTGTTCTGATTGGTTGATAAATAAAGCTGTGTGGGCAATTGTGAGGCAGAATAAGGTTAGGCAGGACATTCTGACTAGAGAGAGAGGAAGAAGAAGGCAGAGCAGGAGATGCTGGTAGTCCCACCAGGATAAACAAAATGTAAGGTACCAGTAAGCCACGAGCCGTGTGGCAAAGTACAGATTTATAGAAATGGGTTAATTTAAGATATAAGAGCTAGTTAATGGGAAGCCTGAGCCATTAGGCCATAAGTTTGTAAATGATATAAGCCTCTGTGTGTTTACTTGGGTCAAAGCGGCCGTGGGAGCCGGGTGGGACCAGAAAAACTTTCATCTACACATGACCTTTAAGGCTAGAGAAGTATTCAAGGTTTTCATCTAATATGGTTAATGGGAATATAGCAAACACAACTCCCTTCACTCTAACAAATGAACAAACTGAACATATCTGAATTGTTTCTAATAATTTTCTAGGCTATTATAAGAAGTACTAATAAAAATGTGTTCATCAGTATTTTATGTCTTTATAATATTGTATTATTATTGTTTATCCTGTGATTGTACTACATTGTTATAGCAGTTGCTTACCATGTAATAACTACCTCTGACTTCCTTCACATATTTTTACTTTCAAGATTTACTATGTATTTGAACTTTGGAGTGGTCTTGAGCTCTGAATTTGCTTACTTTGCTTTGACTTTTCCTTAGTGTCACAGTGAATTTTTCATTTAATTGTCTTTACTGTATTTGAGAACCAAAGAGAAAAAGATGGCTTTCCCTTATACTTCTAGGGTCATAGTGATGATACAAATAATGAAAACTAATACTAAAAATTCTGAGAAAATCAAAAGAGATATGTTAAATATGTGTCTTCCAAACATTTCATTAGCTAATATTTCTGTAGGTCATCATTAAATAAGTAGAAAATTTACTAATTATTTCAGCAGTGTTATCGATTCTACTAAAGAATAGAAAACAGAAGGAAATTAGTTATGGTCACCCATTTTACAATTTTCTAGTGCCTGAAATATTCCACTGAAATGCCTGAAATATAGTCTAACAAAACAACCAATTTTTAAGTCTGAAAGAAATGTAAAGCAGCATTTAGTTCAATCTAACTACACTGTAACTCAAAAATTTTGCTAACTAATAATTATCACTCCACTGACAATTGTATGACTCATTAATATCTTATATAGATATTTGGGAAACAGTTCAAAAGTAAAAAATATAAAATCAGAAAATAGCACTAGACCAAAGGAAGAAGACAAACAATTGACTGTATTTGAACATATAAAACCTTCATCTTAATTATAATTTTTAGTTTTGCAATCCTAGATCACTTATATATCACTCCATAGACATTGTAAACTTCTAGTTTACTGTTTGTGAATATGTACTTCACTTTATTCTTATGTATTGATATATATCATTCCATCTTAAATATCTATACTATTTTCTTATCTGTCAAAAAGCTACCTGTCTTGTATAAATTATTTCATGTGTTATTTCTTATCTTTAGACTTTTCTGCTTTCCCTTCCCTGGTTAAGATGCCTATAAATATGTCAGTCCTCCTCTTATTGAGAAGTTGACCTTATGTACCAACCACTTCAATTTCTCTGGGGTCTGTCACTGTTTTCATAAATATCAGATGATAGAATAGAGACAAGGACTTCCCAAGCACAGTCCTTAAAATATTGCCAACCTCCATTCTGATATTTGAATTTATTTTAAGCCTACATCCATGAAGAAAATTTGAATGCCCTAAGAATTGTATGCTACAAGAAAGCTCAAGTTATGCCTATGAAAATATGCTGTTTGTGTGTATATGTGCTTGTGTGTGCTTGTGTAGAAAAGGTGGTAAGAAGGTGGATTTCTACTGTTTTTGTTCAAATGATGCCATTCAAAATATTATACATCTGAATAAGGATACAATATAAGACATTAATGCTTAACAGTAACAGCAGAGAGAAAAGAAAAATTCATCCAGCAGTCAGAATTAAGACCCAAAACATAGCTTGTAGAGTTATAATAACTTGCTAAGTTATTCCAGGTATATCCAGCTATTTGTGCAAGTCTACCTGAAAATTTGATTATTGTTTGGTGCTAATGAACATTAAGTGTAAGATATTTTTTTCAAGCCTCTAAGTACTGACATGAGTTGCTATGCAGTAGTTATGAAGTGGAACAATTGACTTAGATTGGATCTACTTTGTTTTAAGCCCTCCAATTTTGTAAACTCCTCACTGATAAATAATTTTATCTCTTCATGAGCCTATCTTAGCATACCATATACAAATTAATTCAAAAAATATCTACCTAAGTATATTTCCTGGATTTTAATTCTCAATATATTTTGATACAAATTCTGACTTTAATAGATAAATAAAACAGTGTTTTAGGGCTTACATATATAATCAAACAATTTACATTACTGTGTAAAAACTGAATCTAAAAGTAGAGGCTAATCACAATAACTATCTCCCCAAGCTACACTATTAATAAAAAAAATGAGTTAAATCCTTGTGGAAAGACTTAACTTTAAACAAATGAACAAAAACTATTTCTAGTGTATTTAAATTGGTATAGAAAACTAATATTAGTAGTTCTGAGTTAAGTTTCAATAAAATGAGAAAAAAATTAAAAAGGAGTCCATATATTTTATTCTAAATGCATAACATACAAAATTGTTTATGACTCTGTCTTTTGGCATGGAATGTGTTAACATACAATGAATCAAAGCCAGAGAATAACAGGCAAAATTGCTTGCTTCAGAGAACACTGATAATATTCTGTTGGAAATGATGACATTCAAAATAGCAAATTCAAAAGCAATTTCAATACGCCTCTAACTAATTATAAAAGCACATTTTATGTTAATGTACAAAGGAAAATAGTCCATTTATTGAATGATCAAAGCCCCCGAAGCCAATTTGCCCATCTCCCAAATAAAACATCTTATCAATGTCAGCAATAGTCATTTTGAATGTATGAAGTAACAATTCTCATAAAAGAATATTTGTGTTACATATTTGTTTGCTGTTTGTTAAGTTTGAATATTCTAGTATCATAAAATTGTCCCTAAACAGTTCTTACTCATTTGTGAAAATATGTATGCTTGCTACTTTTTAAATGAAATTACGTCTTTGTAAAATAGTATCAATTCTTTGAAATGGTATAACTAATACTAGTGATCTTAAAATGTAAACTTCCACTGTCTATTTTTGGAATAGTTTTACTGTTGTTACCTTACTACAATTAATACATTCTACTTCTCTTTTAATTGGTTTTACATTTGACATTAAGTTCATTTCTGCAAATATCATTTAGTGATAACTATGTGTCACACTCATAAACTACACTCTGGGAACAGAGTGACTAACAGCATGCAGAAGAAAACTATGCACTCACCTGAGAATTATCATACGGAAGTGTTTTTGTTTTATCACTTTCTGGGATCCTCTTCACACATTTAATCACTGTCTTTCAGAATCACGAATAATTTATGTCATTACTAAATATGAAAGTACAACCTAGGAATAAATAAAATATATCTTTCCTTGGTTCTCCCTAGTGTGGCTTTTCCAGATCTTCTCTGCTCCTATTTCAGTTTTAACTGTATAGCCCTGCTCTGACAGTAATTGTAGGATCCTTGTTCAAATTCTTTTATCTCTTGTAGGTTTCTTCCCATCACTTCATCTTTTTCCATAGTAAAAGCAAGAATTTGGGTGCTAGTCTTATTATTTTTTTCAGTTCTTGATGTTTTCAGAAGCTAAGTGCAAAATATGACTGCTTCTTCATAAGAAATTCTCTCAAGTAATTGTTCTCACCATTACAATATATTTGAGTAGAAGGATTTAAACAACAGCAAGAAAAACCAAGTTATAAATTCATTGAAAAATATAAACACAAATCATTAATGTGTGTTAGGAATATGGAGAAGTGTAATACAACATACACAAGATACGATTTTCAAGTTTTATATGGGAATCTACAACTACAGTAAAATTAACACTGCTAGGAATTACAAGTATTGAGTAAAAAGTTATGCAAAATAAGATAAAGTAAGAGAAAGCCACATGTATTAGCTATGTTAAGAATATTAAAACTAGACGTGGTGTCTAATGTATATGAACATATCACTGGGGGGTCTCAGGCAGAAGGATTGAAGCTGTAAGTTCCAGGTGACATAGTGAGTGCTAGGTCATCCTAGGATACAAGTAAGAACTTATTGTGATAAAAAGAAAAGGGAGTCTATTTTATTAGATATCAAGAGAGCTACACCAGCTTGTTTCTTAGGTCCATTTGATTGGTATGTCTTTTCCCAGCCTTTTACTCTGAGGTAGTGTCTGTCTTTGATGTTGAGGTGTGTTTCTTGTATGC